>AWOL01S0387092.1:19970-44093 GCA_000715115.1 Nicotiana otophora
AATACCACCTGATTCCCATATTTCGTGTGCCGCCTCTGCCGTGGGCCTTGGCCCCTAGACTCGGATAGCTTAAACATTTTCCGGGACATCAAATACAACCTAAGGAACCAAATTCACCACCCGGATATGACCGTTCATCATATTTTGGCGTTTTGTGGCCATAAAGCTAGAATTCCGCCTAATTCCCATATTTTCATGTGCTATAGCCCAGGCCACTATCGTGGGAATGGGCCCCCATACCTGGATCGCCTAAAATTTATTCGGGAGATAGAATACAACCTGAGGAACCAAAGTCACCGCCCCTCCATGACCGTTCCTCATCTTTTGGCATTTTACGGCCATAAAACTAGAATTTCGCCCGATTCTCATATTTTCGTGTGTTGTAGCCCATGCCTCCGCCGTGGGACCGGGCCTCCGAACCCGGATCACCTAACAACTTTCCTGGACATCACATACTACCTAAGGAACCACATTTACCGCTCCGACATGACCGTTCCTTGCTTTTGGCATTTTACGGCCATAAAACTAAAATTCCGCCCGATTCCCATATTTTCGTGTGTTATAGCCCACGCCTCCGACTTGGGCATGGGCCCCCGGACCCGGATCGCCTAAATGTTTCTGGGACATCAAAAACAACCTAAGGAACCAAAGTCACCACCCGAATATGACCGTTCTTCATATTTCCGGGCATTTTACGGTCATAAAACTAGAATTCCGCCTGATTCCCGTATTTCGTGTGCTATAGCCCACGCCTCCGCCGTGGGCCTTGGCCCCTGGACTCGGATAGCTTACAAGTTTTCCGGGACATCAAATACAACCTAAGGAATCAAAGTCACCACCCGGATATGACTGTTCTTCATATTGTGGCGTTTTGTTGCCATAAAGCTAGAATTCCGCCCAATTCCCATATTTTCGTGTGCTATAGCCCACGCCTCCGCCGTGGGCCCAGGCCCCCTTGACCCGAATTGCCTAAAAACTTTCCAGGACATCAAATAAAACCTTAGGAACCACAATCGCTGCCCTGCCACGACCGTTCATCATATTTTGGCATTTTACGGCCATAAAACTAGAATTCCACCTAATTTCCATGTTTTCGTGTGTTATAGCCCACGCCTTCCGCCTCGGACCAGGATTGCCTAAACATTTTTCGGAATGTCAAATACAACCTAAGGAACCACAGTCAGTGCCTCTCCAAGACCGTTCCTCGTTGTTTTGTGTTGTACGACCATAAAACTAGAATTCCGCCTGATTCCCATATTTGCGTGTGCTATAGCCCACACCTTCCGCCGTTGACCTGGGCCTTCAGAACCGGATCATCTAAAATTTATCCGACATATCAAATACACCCTAAGGAACCAAAGTCACCACCCCGACATGACCGTACTTCATTGTTTCGTATTTTGTGGCCATAAAACTCGAATTCCGCTTGATTCCCATAATTTCGTGTGCTATAGCCCACGCCTCCACCGTGGCTCCAGGCACCCGAACCCGGATCGCCAACCTGAGGAACCAAAGTCACCGCCCTGCCATAACCGTTCCTCATTTGTTGGCGTTTTACGGCCATAAAACTAGAATTTCGCCTGATTCCCATATTTTCGTGTGCTATAGCCCACGCCTCCACCGTGGGCCCGGGCCTACGGACCCGGATCGCCTAAAAACTTTCCTGGACATCAAATACTACCTAAGGAACCACATTTACCTCTCCGACAGGACCGTTCCTCATTTTTGGCATTTTACGGCCATAAAACTAGAATTCCGCCCGATTCCCATATTTTCGTGTGTTATAGCCCACGCCTCCGGCTTGGGCACGGGCCCCCGGACCCGGATCGCCTAATATATTTCCGGGACATCAAAGACAATCTAAGGAACCAAAGTCACCACCCGAATATGACCGTTCTTCATATTTCCGGGCATTTTACGGTCATAAAACTAGAATTTCGCCTGATTCCCATATTTCATGTGCTATACCCCACGCCTTCGCCGTAGGCCTTGGCCCCTGAACTCGGATAGTTTAAATTTTTTCCGGGACCTCAAATACAACCTAAGGAACGAAATTCACCACCCGGATATGACCGTTCTTCATATTTTGGCGTTTTGTAGCCATAAAGCTAGAATCCCGCCCGATTCCCATATTTTCGTGTGCTATAACCCACGCCTCTGCCGTGGGACCGGGCTCCCGTACCCGGATCGCCTAAAATTTATTCGGGAGATCAAAGACAACCTGAGTAACCAAACTCACTGACCCTCCATGAGTGTTCCACATCGTTTGGTGTTTTACGGCCATAAACCTAGAATTCCGCCCGATTTCCATATTTTCGTGTGCCACGCCTCCGCCGTGGGTCCGGCCCTCTGGACCCGTATCGCCTATAAAATTTTCGGAACATCAAATACTACCTAACAAACCACATTCACTGCCCGACATGACCGTTCTTCATTTTTGGCATTTTACGATCATAAAACTAGAATTCAACCTGATTCCCATATTACGGGTGCTATAGCCCATGCCTCCGCCGTGGGCCTTGGCCCCTGAACCCGGATAGCCTAAAATTTTTCCGAGGCATCAAATACAACCTACAGAACCAAAGTCACCACCCTGATATGACCATTCTTCATGTTTTGGCGTTTTGTGGCCATTAAACTCGAATTCCACCTGATTCCCATATTTTCGTGTGCTATAGCCCACACCTCCGCCGTGGGTCCGGGCCCCCGAACCCGGATCGCCAAAAATTTATTCGGGACATCAAATACAACCGGAGGAACCAAAGTCACCACCCTGCCATAACCGTTCCTCATTTGTTGGCGTTTTACGGCCATAAAACTAGAATTTCGCCTGATTCCCATATTTTCGTGTGCTATAGCCCACGCCTCCGCCGTGGATCCGGGCACCCGAACGCGGATCGCCAAACATTTATTCGGGACATCAAATACAACCTGAGGAACCAAAGTCACCACCCTGCCATAACCGTTCCTCATTTGTTGGCGTTTTACGGCCATAAAACTAGAATTTCGCCTGATTCCCATATTTTCGTGCCCACGCCTCCGCCGTGGGCCCGGGCCTCCAGACCCAGATTGCCTAAAAACTTTCCGGGACATCAAATACTACCTAAGGAACAACATTCACTGCCCCGACATGACCTTTCCTCATATGTTGTATTTTACGGTCATAAAACTAGAATTCCGCCCGATTCCCATATTCCGTGTGCTATAGCCCACGCCTCCACCGTGGGCCTTGGCCCCTGGACTCGGATAGCTTAACATTTTTCTGGGACATTCAATACAACCTAATGAACCAAATTCACCACCCCTATATAACCGTTATTCATATTTTTGCATTTTGTGGCCATAAAGCTAGAATTCCGCCTATTCCCATATTTTCATGTGCTATAGCCCATGCCTCTGCCGTGGGACCGGGCCTCCAGACCCGGATCGCCTAAAAATTTTCCTGGACATCAAATACTACCTAAGGAACCACATTCATTTCTCTGAAATGATCGTTCCTCATTTTTGGCATTTTACGGCCATAAAACTAGAATCCCCCCTCATCCGATTCCCATATTTTCGTGTGTTATATCCCACGCCTCCGGTTTGGGCACGGGCCCCCGGACCCGGATCACCTAAAAGTTTTTCGGGACATCAAATACAACCTAAGGAACCAAAGTCACCGCTCTGCCACGACCGTTCCTCATCTTTTGGTATTTTGCGGTCATAAAACTAGAATTCAGCCTGATTCTCATATTTTCGTGTGCTATAGCCCACGCCTCCGTCGTGGGCCTTGGCCCTTGGACCCGGATAGCCTAAAATTTTTCCGGGACATCAAATACAACCTACAGAACCAAAGTCACCACCCCGATTTGACCGTTCTTCATGGTTTGGCATTTTGTGGCCATAAAACTAGAATTCTGCCCGATTCCCCTATTTTCGTGTGCTATAGCCCACGGCTCTGCCATGGGCATGAGCCCACGAACCCGGATTGCCTAAAATTTATTTGGGACATCAAATAAAACATAAGGAACCAAAGTCACCGCCCCGCCATGACCGTTCTATATGTTTTGGCATTTTAAGGTCATAAAACTAGAATTCTGCCCGATTCTCATATTTTCGTGTGCTTTAGCCCACGCCTTCGCCGTGGGCCTGAGCCTCCGGATCCGGATTGCCTAAAAGTTTTTTGAGACATCAAATACTACCTAAGGAACCACATTCACCGCCCCGACATGACCGTTCCTCAGTTTTGGAATTTTACGACTATAAAACAAGAATTCCGCCCGATTCTCATATTTTGGTGTGTAATAGCCCATGCCTCTGCCGTGGGCCCGGGCCGGGCCCTATGGACCCGGATAGCCTACAATATTTCTGGGATATCAATTACAACCCACGGAACCAAATTCACCGCCCCGATATGACAGTTCTTTGTTTTTTGGCGTTTTGTGGCCATAAAACTAGAATTCCACCTGATTCCTCATTTTTTGGCATTTTACGGCCATAAAAATAGAATTCTGCCTGATTCCCATATTTTTGTGTGTTATAGCAAACGCCTTCCATCGTGGGCCTGGGCCCTCGGACCCGGATAGCCTAAATTTTTCCAGGATATCAAATACAACCTACAGATCCAAAGTCACCACCCCGATATGACCGTTCTTCATATTTTGGCATTTTGTCGCCATAAAACTAGAATTCCGTATGATTCCCATATTTTCATGTGCTATAGCCCACAACTCCGCCGTGGGTCCGGGCCCCCGAACCCGGATCGCCAAAAATTTATTCGGGACATCAAATACAACCGGAGGAACCAAAGTCATCACCCTGCCATAACCGTTCCTCATTTGTTGGCGTTTTACGGCCATAAAACTAGAATTTCGCCCGATTCCCATATTTTCGTGCCCACGCCTCCGCCGTGGGCCCGGGCCTCCAGACCCGGATTGCCTAAAAACTTTCTGGGACATCAAATACTACCTAAGGAACAACATTCACTGCCCCGACATGACCTTTCCTCATATTTTGCATTTTACGGTCATAAAACTAGAATTCTGCCCGATTCCCATATTTCGTGTGCTATAGCCCACGCCTCCACCGTGGGCCTTGGCCCTCTGGACTCGGATAGCTTAACATTTTTTCGGGACATTCAATACAACCTAAGGAACCAAATTAACCACCCCTATATAACCGTTATTCATATTTTTGCATTTTGTGGCCATAAAGCTAGAATTCCGCCTATTCCCATATTTTCATGTGCTATAGCCCATGCCTCTGCCGTGGGACCGGGCCTCCAGACCCGGATCGCCTAAAAATTTTCCTGGACATCAAATACTACCTAAGGAACCACATTCATTGCTCTGATATGATCGTTCCTCATTGTTGGCATTTTACGGCCATAAAACTAGAATCCCCCCCCTCCCGATTCCCATATTTTCGTGTGTTATATCCCACGCCTCCGGTTTGGGCACGGGCCCCCGGACCCAGATCACCTAAAAGTTTTTCGGGACATCAAATACAACCTAAGGAACCAAAGTCACCACTCTGCCATGACCGTTCCTCATCTTTTGGTATTTTACGGTCATAAAACTAGAATTCAGCCTGATTCCCATATTTTCGTGTGCTATAGCCCACGCCTCTGTCGTGGGCCTTGGCCCTTGGACCCGAATAGCCTAAAATTTTTCCGGGACATCAAATACAACCTACAGAACCAAAGTCACCACCCCGATTTGACCGTTCTTCATGGTTTGGCGTTTTGTGGCCATAAAATTAGAATTATGCCCGATTCCCCTATTTTCGTGTGCTATAACCCACGGCTCTGCCATGGGCATGGGCCCACGAACCCGGATTGCCTAAAATTTATTCAGGACATCAAATAAAACATAAGGAACCAAAGTCACCGCCCCGCCATGACCGTTCTATATGTTTTGGCATTTTAAGGCCATAAAACTAGAATTCTGCCCGATTCTCATATTTTCGGGTGCTTTAGCCCACGCCTTCGCCGTGGGCCTGAGCCTCCGGATCCGGATCGCCTAAAATTTTTTTGAGACATCAAATACTACCTAAGGAACCACATTCACCGACCCGACATGACCGTTCCTCATTTTTGGAATTTTACGACTATAAAACTAGAATTCCGCCCGATTCTCATATTTTCGTGTGTAATAGCCCATGCCTCTGCCGTGGGCCCGGTCCGGGCCCTCTGGACCCGGATAGCCTAAAATATTTCTGGGATATCAATTACAACCTACGGAACCAAATTCACCTCCCCGATATGACGGTTCTTTATGTTTTGGCGTTTTGTGGCCATAAAACTAGAATTCCGCCTAATTCCTCATTTTTGGCATTTTACGGCCATAAAAATAGAATTCTGCCTGATTCCCATATTTTTGTGTGTTATAGCAAACTCCTTCCATCGTGGGCCTGGGCCCTCGGACCCTGATAGCCTAAATTGTTCTAGGATATCAAATACAACCTACAGATCCAAAGTCACCACCACGATATGACCGTTCTTCATATTTTGGCATTTTGTCGCCATAAAACTAGAATTCCGTGTGATTTCCATATTTTCGTGTGCAATAGCCCATGGCTCTACCGTGGGCCGGGGCCCCTGAACCCTAATCGCCTAAAATTTATTCGGGACATCAAATACAACTTGAAGATCCAAAGTCACCGCCCCTCCATGACCGTTCCTCATTTTTTGGCGTTTTACGGCCATAAAACTAGAATTCCGTATGATTCCCATATTTTCGTGTGCTATAGCCCACGCCACCGCCATGGGCCCGGGCCTCCAGACCAGGATCGCCTAAAACTTTTCTGGGACATCAACTTCTACCAAAGGAACCAAAGTCACTGCTCCGCCATGACCGTTCCTCATTTTTGGCACTTTACGGCCATAAAACTAGAATGCAGCCTGATTTCCATATTTTCATGTGTTATAGCAAACGCCTTCCATCGTGGGCCCGGGCCCCTGGACCCGGATCGCCTAAAACATTTTCGGGACGTAGAATACAGCCTAAGGAACCATAGTTACTGCCCCACCATGACCGTTCCTCGTTTGTTGGTGTTTGCAGCAATAAAACTAGAATTCTGCCTGATTCCCATATTTTCGTGTGCTATAGCCCACGCCTCCGCCGTGGGTCCGGGACCCCAAACTCGGATTGCCTAAAATTTATTCGGGATATCAAATACAACCTGAGGAACCAAAGTCACCCCCCACCATGACTGTTCCTCATGTTTTGGCATTTTATTGGCTTAAAACTAGAATTCCACCCGATTCCCATATTTTCGTGTGTTATAGCAAACAACTTCCGTCGTGGGACTGGGCCCCAGGACCCGGATAGCCTAAAATTTTTCTGGGACATCAAATACAACCTAGGGAACCAAATACACCACCCCGATACGACTATTCTTCATTGTTTGGCGTTTTGTGGCCATAAAACTAGAATTTCGCCCGATTCCCATATTTTCGTATGCTATAGCCCACGCCTCCGCCGTGGGCCCTGGCCTCCAGACCCGGATCGCCTAAAAATTTTCTAGGACATACAGTTCTACTAAGGAACCACATTCACCTCCCTGACATGACCGTTCCTTGTTTTTGGCATTTTATGGCCATAAAATAGAATTCCGCCCGATTCTCATATTTTCGTGTGTTATAGCCCACGCCTCCATCATGGGCCCAGGCCCACTGACCCGGATCGCCTATAATTTTTTTGGGACATCAAATACAACCTAAGGACCCAAAATCATTGATCGTCCATGACCGTTCCTCAGTGTTTGGCAATTTACGGCCACAAAACTATAATTTCGCCCGATTCCCATTTTTTCATGTGTTATAGCAAACGCCTTCGGTCGTGGAACCGGGCCCCTGGACCCGGATCACCTAAAACTTTTCTGGGACATAGAATACAACCTAAGGAACCACATTCACTGCCCTACCATGACCGTTCATCATATTTTGGCATTTTACGGCCATAAAACTAGAATTCCGCCCAGTTCTCATATTTTCGTGTGCTATAGCCTACGCCTCTGCTGTGGGACCGGGCCTCCTGACTCGGATCACCTATAAATTTTCCTGGACATCAAATACTACCTAAGGGACCACATTCGCCGCTCCTACATGACCGTTCCTTATTTTTAGCATTTTACGGCCATAAAACTAGAATTCCGCCCGATTCCCATATTTTCGTGTGTTATAGCCCACGCCTCCGGCTTGGGCACGGACCACCGGACCCGGATCGTCTAAAAGTTTTCCAGGACATCAAATACAATCTAAGGAACCAAAGTCACCGCTCCTCCATCACCGTTCCTCATTTGTTGGCATTGTACGGCCATAAAACTTGAATTCCGCCCGATTCCCATATTTTCGTGTGTTATAGCAAACGCCTTCCATCGTGGGCCCGGGCCCCTGGACCCGGGATAGCCTAACTTTTTAGGGACATCAAATACAAACTACCGAACCAAAGTCACCACCCCGATATGACCGTCCTTCATTTTTTGGCGTTTTGCGGCCATAACACTAGAATTCCGCCTGATTCCCATATTTTCATGTGCTATAGCCCACGCCTCCGCCGTGGGTCTTGGCCCCCGAACCTGGATCACCTAAAATTTACCTAAGGAACCAAAGTCACCCCCCTCCATGACCGTTCCTTATGTTTTGGCGTTTTACTGCCATAAAACTAGAAATCCGCCTGATTCTCAAATTTTCGTGTGCTATAGCCCACGCCTCCGCCGTGGGACCAGGACTCCGGACCCGGATCGCCTAAATATTTTTCTGGACATCAAATACTACCTATGGAACCACATTCACTGCTCCGACATGACCATTCCTTGTTTTTGGCATTTTACGGCCATAAAACTAGAATTCCGCCCGATTCCTATATTTTCGTGTGTTATATCCCACGCCTACAGCTTGGGCACGGGCCCCCGGACCCGGATCGCCTAAACTTTTTTTGGGCCATCAAATACATCCTAAGGAATCAAAGTCACTGCTCCTCCATGAACGTTCCTCATTGTTTGGCATATTACGGCAATAAAACTAGAATTCCGTCCGATTCCATATTTTCATGTTAGAGCAAATGCCTTCCGTCGTGGGCCTGGGCCCCTGGACCCGGATAGCCTAAAATATTTTCGGGACATCCAATACAATCTATAGAACCAAATTCACCACCCCGATATGACCGTTCTTTATTTTCTGGCATTTTGTGGCCATATAACTATAATTCTGCCCGATGCTCATATTTTCGTTTGTTATAACCCATGGCAGAGCCGTGTGCCCGGGCCCCCAAACCCGGATCGCCTAAAAATTTTTCGGGACATCAAATATAACCTGAGGAACCAAATTCACCGCCCCGCCATGACCGTTCCTCATATTTTGGCATTTTACGGCCATAAAACTAGAATTTCGCCTGATTCCCATATTTTCGTCTCCTATAGCCCACGCCTCCGCCGTGGGACCGCGCCTCCGGTCCCAGATCGCCTAAATTTTTTTTCTGGATATTAAATACTACCTAAGGAACCACATTCACTGTTCCAACATGACCGTTCCTCATTTTTGGCATTTTACGGCCATAAAACTAGAATTCCCCCCGATTCCCATATTTTCATGTGTTATAGCACAAGCCTCCGAATTGGGCACCGGCGCCCGAACCCGGATAGCCTAAACTTTTTCCGGTACATCAAATACAACCTAAGGAACCAATGTCACCGCTCCTCCATGACCGTTCCTCATATTTTGGCATTTTATGGCCATAAAACTAAAATTCCGCCTGATTCCCATATTTTCGTGTGTTATAGCAAACACCTTCCGTCGTGGGCCTGGGCCCCAAGACGCGGATAGCCTAAGATTTTTCCGGGACATCAACTACAACCTAGGAACCAATTTCACCACCCCGATATGACCATTATTTATGTTTGGCGTTTTATGGCCATAAAACGAGAATTCCGCTCGATTCCCATATTTTTGTGTGCTATAGCCCACGGCTTTGCCATGGGCCCGGGCTCCCGAACCCGGATCGCCAAAAATTTATTCGGGACATCCAATACAACCTAAGGAACCAAAGTCACCGCCCCGCCATGACCGTTCCTCATGTTTTGGCATTTTACGGCCATAAAACTAGAATTCCGCCCGATTCCCATATTTTCGTGTGCTATAGCCTACGCCTCCGTCGTGGGCCCGGGGCCCCGAACCCGGATCGCCTCATATTTATTCGGGACATCAAATACAAAATGAGGAACCAAAGTCACTGCCCTGCCATGACCGTTCCTCATTGTTTGGCATTTTACAGCCATAAAACTTAAATTCCGCCCGATTTCCATATTTTCGTGTGTTATAGCCAACGCCTCCGCCGTGGGCCCAGGCCTCTGGACCCGGATTGCCAAAAAAGTTTCTGGGACATCAATAATACCTAAGGAATCATATTCACCGCCCTAACATGACCGGTCCTCCTTTTTGGTATTTTACGGCCATAAAACTAGAATTCCGCCTGATTCCCATATTTTCGTGTTTTATAGCACACGCCTCCACCGTGGGCCCGGGCCCCTTGACTCGGATCGCCTAAAACTTTTCCGGGATATCAAATACAACCTAAGGAACCAAAGTCACCGCTCTGCCATGACCGCTCCTCATTTTTTGGCATTTTACGGCCATAAAACTAGAATTCCGCCTGATTCCCATATTTTCGTGTGTTATAGAAAACGCCTTCCGTCGTGGGCCTGGGCCCTGGACCCAGATCGCCTAAAAACTTTTCGGGACATCAAATACTTCCTAAGGAACCAAAGTCACTACTCCTCTATGACCGTTCCTCAATTTTCGACATTTTACGGCAATAAAACTAGAATTCCGTCCGATTTCCATATTTTTGTGTTAGAGCAAACGCCTTCCGTCGTGGGCCTGGGCCCTTGGACCCGGATAGCCTAAATTATTTTGGGGACATCAAATACAACCTACGGAACCAAAGTCACCACCCCAATATGACCGTTCTTTATTTTTTTGCATTTTGTGGCCATAAAACTATAATTCCGCCCGATTCCCCTATTTTCGTGTGTTATAGCCCACGGCAGAGCCCTGTGCCCGGCCCCCGAACCCGGATCGCCTAAAAGTTTTTCAGGACATCAAATACAACCTGAGTAACCAAAGTCACCGCCCCGCCATGACCGTTCCTCATATTTTGGCGTTTTACGGCCATAAAACTAGATTTTGCCCGATTCCAATATTTTCATCTGCTATAGCCCACGCCTCCGCCGTGGGACCGGGCCTCCGGACCCGGATCGATTAAAAACTTTTCTGGAAATCCAATACTACCTAAGGAACCACATTCACCACTCCGACATGACTTTTCCTCATTTTTGGCATTTTATGGCCATAAAACTAGAATTCCCCCCGATTCTCATATTTTCGTGTGTTATAGCACAAGCCTCCGGCTTGGGCACCGGCCCCCCGGACTCGGATAGCCTAAATTTTTTCTAGGACATCAAATACAACCTAAGGAACCAATGTCACCTCTCCTCCATGACTGTTCCTCATGTTTTGGCATTTTACAGCCATAAAACTAAAATTCCGCTCGATTCCCATATTTTCGTGTGTTATAGCAAATGCCTTTCGTCGTGGGCCTGGGCCCCTGGACGCGGATAGCCTAAGATATATTCAGGACATCAAATACAATCAACGGAACCAAATTCACCACCCCGATATGAACATTCTTCATTTTTTGGCGTTTTGTGGCCATACAACTAGAATTCCACTCGATTTCCATATTTTTGTGTGCTATAGCCCACGGCTTTGCCGTGGGCCCGGGCTCCCAAACCCAGATTGCCAAGAATTTATTCGGGACATCTAATACAACCTGAGGAACCAAAGTGACCACCCGTCCATGATCGTTCCTCATTTGTTGGCATTTTACGGCCATAAAACTAGAATTCCGCCCGATTCCCATATTTCCGTGTGCTATAGCCTACGCCTGCGTCGTTGGCCCGGGCCCCCAAACCCGGATCACCTCAAATTTATTCGGGACATCAAATACAACCCGAGGAACCAAATTCACTGCCCCGCCATGACCGTTCCTCATCTTCTAGCATTTTAGGTCCATAAAACTTGAATTCCGCACGATTCCCATATTTTTGTATTTTATAGCCAGCGCCTCCGCCGTGGGCCCGGGCCTCCGGACCCTGATAGCCAAAAATTTTCTGGGACAACAAATACTACCTAAGGAACTACATTCACCGCCCTGACATGACCATTCTTCATTTTTGGCGTTTTGTGGCCATAAATCTAGATTTCTGCTCGATTCCCATAATTTTGTGTGCTATGCCCACGACTTTGCCGTGGGCTCGGGCCCTCGAACCCGGATCACTAAATATTTATTTGGGACATCGAATACAACCTGAGGAACCAAAGTCACCGCCCCTCCATGACCGTTCCTCATATTTTGACATTTTACGGCCACAAAACTAGAATTTTGCCCGATTCCCATATTTTCGTGTGCTATAGCCTACGCCTCCGTCATGGGCCCGGGCCCCCGAACTCGGATCACCTCAAATTTATTCGGGACATCCAATACAACTTGAGGAACCAAAGTCACCGCCCCGCCATGACCGTTCCTCATGTTTTGGCATTTTACGTCCATAAAACTTGAATTCCGCCCGATTCCCATATTTTCATGTGTTATAGCCAACGCCTCCGCCGTGGGCCAGGGCCTCCGGACCCGGATCGCCAAACAATTTTCTGGGACATCCAATACTACCTATGGAACCACATTCACCGCCCTGACATGACCGTTCCTTGCTTTTGGCATTTTACGGCCATAAAACTAAAATTCCGCCCGATTCCCATATTGTTTTGTTTTATAGCCCACGCCTTCGCCGTGGGCCCGGGCTGCCTAAAAATTTTTTGGGACATCAAATACAACCTAAGGAACCAAAGTCACTGCTCTGCCATGACCGTTCCTCATCTTTTGGCATTTTACGGCCATAAAACTAGAATTTCGCCCGATTCCCATATTTTCGTATGCTATAGCCTACGCCTCCGTCATGGGCCCGGGCCCCCGAACCCAGATTGCCTCAAATTTATTCGGGACATCCAATACAACCTAAGGAACCAAAGTCACTGCTCTGCCATGACCGTTCCTCATCTTTTGGCATTTTACGGCCATAAAACTAGAATTTCGCCCGATTCCCATATTTTCGTATGCTATAGCCTACGCCTCCGTCATGGGCCCGGGCCCCCGAACCCAGATTGCCTCAAATTTATTCGGGACATCCAATACAACCTAAGGAACCAAAGTCACTGCTCTGCCATGACCGTTCCTCATCTTTTGGCATTTTACGGCCATAAAACTAGAATTTCGCCCGATTCCCATATTTTCGTATGCTATAGCCTACGCCTCCGTCATGGGCCCGGGCCCCCGAACCCAGATTGCCTCAAATTTATTCGGGACATCCAATACAACCTAAGGAACCAAAGTCACTGCTCTGCCATGACCGTTCCTCATCTTTTGGCATTTTACGGCCATAAAACTAGAATTTCGCCCGATTCCCATATTTTCGTATGCTATAGCCTACGCCTCCGTCATGGGCCCGGGCCCCCGAACCCAGATTGCCTCAAATTTATTCGGGACATCCAATACAACCTAAGGAACCAAAGTCACTGCTCTGCCATGACCGTTCCTCATCTTTTGGCATTTTACGGCCATAAAACTAGAATTTCGCCCGATTCCCATATTTTCGTATGCTATAGCCTACGCCTCCGTCATGGGCCCGGGCCCCCGAACCCAGATTGCCTCAAATTTATTCGGGACATCCAATACAACCTAAGGAACCAAAGTCACTGCTCTGCCATGACCGTTCCTCATCTTTTGGCATTTTACGGCCATAAAACTAGAATTTCGCCCGATTCCCATATTTTCGTATGCTATAGCCTACGCCTCCGTCATGGGCCCGGGCCCCCGAACCCAGATTGCCTCAAATTTATTCGGGACATCCAATACAACCTAAGGAACCAAAGTCACTGCTCTGCCATGACCGTTCCTCATCTTTTGGCATTTTACGGCCATAAAACTAGAATTTCGCCCGATTCCCATATTTTCGTATGCTATAGCCTACGCCTCCGTCATGGGCCCGGGCCCCCGAACCCAGATTGCCTCAAATTTATTCGGGACATCCAATACAACCTAAGGAACCAAAGTCACTGCTCTGCCATGACCGTTCCTCATCTTTTGGCATTTTACGGCCATAAAACTAGAATTTCGCCCGATTCCCATATTTTCGTATGCTATAGCCTACGCCTCCGTCATGGGCCCGGGCCCCCGAACCCAGATTGCCTCAAATTTATTCGGGACATCCAATACAACCTAAGGAACCAAAGTCACTGCTCTGCCATGACCGTTCCTCATCTTTTGGCATTTTACGGCCATAAAACTAGAATTTCGCCCGATTCCCATATTTTCGTATGCTATAGCCTACGCCTCCGTCATGGGCCCGGGCCCCCGAACCCAGATTGCCTCAAATTTATTCGGGACATCCAATACAACCTGAGGAACCAACATCACCGCCCCGCCATGACCGTTCCTCATTGTTTGGCATTTTACGACAATAAAACTAGAATTCTGTCCCATTCCCATATTTTCGTGGTAGAGCAAATGCCTTCCGTCGTGGGCCTGGGCCCCTGGACCCGGATAGCCTAAATTCTTTTTGGGACATAAACTACAACCTACTGAACCAAATTCACAGCCCCGATATGACCGTTATTTAATTTTTGGCATTTTGTGGCCATAAAACTTTAATTCCGCACGATTCCCATATTTTCGTATGTTATATCCCACGGCAGAGCCCTGTGCCTGGGCCCCCGAACCCGGATCACCTAAAAGTTTTTTGGGACATCAAATACAACTTGAGGAACCAAAGTCACCGCCCCGCAATGATCGTTCCTCATTTTTGTGGCGTTTCATGACCAAACGCAAAAAATGAGGAACGGTCATGGCAGGGCGGTGACTGTGGTTCCTCAGGTTGTATTCGATGCCTCGGAATATTTTTAAGCTATCCGGGTCTGGGGGCCCTATCCCACGGCAGAGGCGTGGGCTATAGCAAACGAAAATATAGGAATCAGGCGGAATTTTAGTTTTATGGCCACAAAATGCCAAAAGACAAAGAACGGTCATGAAAGGGTGGTGAATTTGGTTCCTTAGGTTGTATTTGATGTCTCGGATAAATTTTAGGCAATCCGGGTCCAGGGGACCGGGCCCACGGCGGAAGGCTTGGGCTATAGCACACGAAAATATGGGAATCAGGCAGAATTCTAGTTTTATGACCTCAAAATGGTAACAAATGACGAACGGTCATGGTGGGGTAGTGACTGTGGTTCCTTAGGTTATATTCGATGTCCCAGATACATTTTAGGCGATCCTAGTCCGGGGGCCTGGGCCCACGGCGGAAGGCGTGGGCTATAGCACATGCAAATATGGGAATAGGGCAGAATTCTAGTTTTATGGCCGCAAAATGCCAAACAAAGAGGAACGATCATGGTGGGGCAGCAACTGTGGTTGCTTAGGTTATATTCGACATCCCAAAATTTTTTTAGTCGATCCTTTTTCGGGGGTCCGGGCCCACGCGGAAGGCGTGGGTTATAACACACGAAAATATGGGAATAAGGCGGAATTCTAGTTGTTTTGCCGTAAAATGCAAAACAACAAGGAAAGTTCATGGCGGTGTTGTGACTATGGTTCCTTAGGTAATATTCTATGGCACCGAAAAACTTTTAGGTGATCCGGGTCTACGGGGCCTGGGCCCACTCGAAAAGTGTGGATTATAGCACATGAAAATATGGGAATCAGGCGGAATTCTAGTTTTATAGCCGTAAAACGCCAAACAAAAAGGAACGGTCATGACTGGATGGAAACTGTGGTTCCTTAGGTTGTATTGGATGTCGCGGAAAACTTTTAGGTGATCCGGGTCCTAGGGCCCTGGCCCACGGTAGAAGGCGTGCTCTATAGCACACGAAACTAAGGAATCGAGTGGAATGTAAGTTTTATGGTCGCAAAATGACAAACAATGAGGAATGGTCATGGAGGGGAGGTGATATGGTTCCTTAGGTTGTATCTGATGTCTTGGAAAAGTTTTAGACGATCCGGGTCTGGGGGCCCGGGCCCACGGCAAAAGGCGTGATCTATAGCACACGAAAATATGGAAATCAGGCGAAATTCTAGGTTTATGGCCGAAAAGACAACAGATGAGGAAGGGTCATGGCAGAGTGGTTACTGTGGTTCCTTAGGTTCTATTTGATGTCCCGGAAAAATTTTAGACAATCCGAGTCTGGGACCCCGGGCCCACGGCGAAGGCGTGGGCTATAGCACATGCAAATATGGGAATCAGGCAAACTTCTAGTTTTATGGCCGTAAAATGCCAAATAATGATGAATGGCCATGGCGGGGAGTGACTATGGTTCCTTAGGTTGTATTTGATGTCCCGAAAAATGTTTAGACGATTCGGGTACAGGGGCTAGGGCCCACGGTGGAGGCATGGGCTATAGCACACGAAAATATGGGAATGGGGCGGAATTCTACTTTTATGGCCGTAAAATGATAAAAGTCAAAGAATGGTCATGGAGGGGCGGTGATTGTGGTTCCTTAGGTTGTATTTGATGTCCCAAAAATTTGTTAGGCGATCCGGGTCCGGAGGCCCGGGCCCACGGCGGAAGGCGTGGGCTATAGCACACGAAAATATGGGAATGGGGCGGAATTCTACTTTTATGGCCGTAAAATGATAAAAGTCAAAGAATGGTCATGGAGGGGCGGTGATTGTGGTTCCTTAGGTTGTATTTGATGTCCCAAAAATTTGTTAGGCGATCCGGGTCCGGAGGCCCGGGCCCACGGCGGAAGGCGTGGGCTATAGCACACGAAAATATGGGAATGGGGCGGAATTCTACTTTTATGGCCGTAAAATGATAAAAGTCAAAGAATGGTCATGGAGGGGCGGTGATTGTGGTTCCTTAGGTTGTATTTGATGTCCCAAAAATTTGTTAGGCGATCCGGGTCCGGAGGCCCGGGCCCACGGCGGAAGGCGTGGGCTATAGCACACGAAAATATGGGAATGGGGCGGAATTCTACTTTTATGGCCGTAAAATGATAAAAGTCAAAGAATGGTCATGGAGGGGCGGTGATTGTGGTTCCTTAGGTTGTATTTGATGTCCCAAAAATTTGTTAGGCGATCCGGGTCCGGAGGCCCGGGCCCACGGCGGAAGGCGTGGGCTATAGCACACGAAAATATGGGAATGGGGCGGAATTCTACTTTTATGGCCGTAAAATGATAAAAGTCAAAGAATGGTCATGGAGGGGCGGTGATTGTGGTTCCTTAGGTTGTATTTGATGTCCCAAAAATTTGTTAGGCGATCCGGGTCCGGAGGCCCGGGCCCACGGCGGAAGGCGTGGGCTATAGCACACGAAAATATGGGAATGGGGCGGAATTCTACTTTTATGGCCGTAAAATGATAAAAGTCAAAGAATGGTCATGGAGGGGCGGTGATTGTGGTTCCTTAGGTTGTATTTGATGTCCCAAAAATTTGTTAGGCGATCCGGGTCCGGAGGCCCGGGCCCACGGCGGAAGGCGTGGGCTATAGCACACGAAAATATGGGAATGGGGCGGAATTCTACTTTTATGGCCGTAAAATGATAAAAGTCAAAGAATGGTCATGGAGGGGCGGTGATTGTGGTTCCTTAGGTTGTATTTGATGTCCCAAAAATTTGTTAGGCGATCCGGGTCCGGAGGCCCGGGCCCACGGCGGAAGGCGTGGGCTATAGCACACGAAAATATGGGAATGGGGCGGAATTCTACTTTTATGGCCGTAAAATGATAAAAGTCAAAGAATGGTCATGGAGGGGCGGTGATTGTGGTTCCTTAGGTTGTATTTGATGTCCCAAAAATTTGTTAGGCGATCCGGGTCCGGAGGCCCGGGCCCACGGCGGAAGGCGTGGGCTATAGCACACGAAAATATGGGAATGGGGCGGAATTCTACTTTTATGGCCGTAAAATGATAAAAGTCAAAGAATGGTCATGGAGGGGCGGTGATTGTGGTTCCTTAGGTTGTATTTGATGTCCCAAAAATTTGTTAGGCGATCCGGGTCCGGAGGCCCGGGCCCACGGCGGAAGGCGTGGGCTATAGCACACGAAAATATGGGAATGGGGCGGAATTCTACTTTTATGGCCGTAAAATGATAAAAGTCAAAGAATGGTCATGGAGGGGCGGTGATTGTGGTTCCTTAGGTTGTATTTGATGTCCCAAAAATTTGTTAGGCGATCCGGGTCCGGAGGCCCGGGCCCACGGCGGAAGGCGTGGGCTATAGCACACGAAAATATGGGAATGGGGCGGAATTCTACTTTTATGGCCGTAAAATGATAAAAGTCAAAGAATGGTCATGGAGGGGCGGTGATTGTGGTTCCTTAGGTTGTATTTGATGTCCCAAAAATTTGTTAGGCGATCCGGGTCCGGAGGCCCGGGCCCACGGCGGAAGGCGTGGGCTATAGCACACGAAAATATAGCAATCGAGCGGAATTCAAATTTTATGGCCGTAAAACGACAAAACATGAGGAACGGTCATGAAAGGGTGGTGACTGTGGTTTCTCAGGTTGTATTTGATGTCCCAAAAAAATTTGAGGCTATCTGGGTCCGAGGGCCTAGGCCCACGACGTAGGCGTGGGCTATATAGCACACGAAAATATGGGAATCAGGCGGAATTCTAGTTTTATGGCCACAAAATGACAAAACATGATGAACGATCATGGCGGAATGGTGAATTTGTTCCTTAGGTTGTATTGGATTTCCCGGATAAATTTTAGGCGATCCGGTTCCGGGCGCCCGGGCCCACGGCGGAAGTCGTAGGCTATAGCACACGAAAATATGGGAATGAGGCGGAATTCTAGTTTTATAGCCACAAAACACCAAAAAACAAGGAACGGTCATGGTGGGGCGGTGACTATGGTTCCTTAGGTTGTATTCGAAGTCCCGAAAAATTTTTAGGTTATCCTGGTCCGGGGGTCCGAGCCCACGGCAGAAGGCGTAGGCTATAACACACGAAAATATGGGAATCGTGCGGAATTCTTATTTTATGACCGTAAAATGCGAAACAATGAGGAACGATCATGGAGGGGTGGTGAATGTGGTTCCTTACGTAGTATTTGATGTCTCGTAAATATTTAATGCGATTCGGGTCCGGGGTCCCGGGCCAACGGCGGAAAGCATGGGCTATAACACCCAATAATATGGGAATCGGGCGGAATTCTAGTTTTATGGCCGTAAAACGCCAAAAAATGATGAACGGTCAAGGCAGGGCAGTGACTGTGGTTCCTTGGGTTGTATTTGATGTCCAGAAAAAATATTAGGCAATCCGGGTTCGGGGGACGGGCCCACGACGGAGGCGTGGGCTATAGCACACTAAAATATGGGAATTGCGCGGAATTCTTGTTTTATGGCCGTAAAATGCCAAAAAATGAGGAACAGTCATGGCTGGGCGATGGCTGTGGTTCTTTAGGTTGTATTTGATATCTTGGAAATATTTTTAGGCGAGCCGGATCCGAAGGCTCAGGCCCACGGTGAAGGTGTGGGCTATAGCACACGAAAATATGAGAATCGGGCGGAATTCTAGTTTTATGGCCGTAAAATGCCAAAACATGAGGAACGGTCATGGCGGGGTGGTGATTTTGGTTCCTCAGGTTTTATTTGATGTCCCGAATAAATTTTAGGCGATCCGGGTTTGAGGGCCCGGGCCAACGGCGGAGGCGTGAGCTATAGCACACGAAAATATGGGAATCAGGCGGAATTCAAGTTTTATAGCCACAAAATGCCAAACAATGAAGGACGGTCATGGCAAGGTGGTGATTTTTGTTCCTTAGGGTATATTTGATGTCCCGGATAAATTTTAGGCGATCCGGGTCTAGGGGCTCGGGTCCACGATGGAAGGTGCGGGCTATAGCATATGCAAATATGGGAATCGGGTGGAACTCTAGTTTTATTGACGTATAACGTCGAATGATGAGGAACGTTCATGGGGAGGTAGTGACTGTGCTTCCTTAGGTTGTATTTTATGTCCCAAAAATAGTTTAGGCTATCCGAGTTTAGGGGCCAAGGCCCACGGCAGAAGCGTGGGCTATAGCATACGCAAATATGAGAATCGGGCAAAATTCTAGTTTTATGGCCGCAAAACGCCAAATATTGAGGAACGATCATGGCAGGATCGTGACTTTGGTTCCTTAGGTTGTATTATAATTCCCGAAAAACTTTTAGACGATCCTAGTCCGGGTGACCGAGCCCACGGCGAAAGGCGTGGGCTATAACACACAAAACTATGGGAATCGGGTGGAATTCTAGTTTTATGGCCGCAAAATGCCAAACAACGAGGAACGGTCATGGTGGGGTGGTGACTGTGGTACCTTAGGTTGTACTCGATATCCAGGAAATTGTTAGGCGATCCTGGTCTGGGGGCCCAGGCCCACGGCGGAAGGCGTGGGCTATAACACATGAAAATATGGGAATCGGGTGGAATTCGAGTTTTATGGCCGTAAAACGCCAAAAAATGAGGAACGGTCATGACGAGGTGGTGACTTTGGTTTCTTAGGTTGTATTTGATGTCCCTGAAAACTTTTAAGCAATCCGGGTCCAGGGGCCCGGGCCCACGGCAGAGGCGTTGGCTATATCACACGAAAATTTGGGAATCGAGCGGAATTCTAGTGGTGATGCGGGTCCAAGGGCACGGGCCCACGGCGGAGGCATGGGCTATAGCACACGAAAATATGGGAATCAAGCGAAATTCTAGTTTTATGGCCGTAAAATGCCAAAAAATGAGGAACAGTCATGGTTGGGCGATGACTGTGGTTCCTTAGGTTGTATTTGATGGCCCGCCAAATTTATAGGCGATCTGGGTCTAGGGGCCGAGGCCCACGGCGGAAGGCGTGGGCTATAGCACACGAAAATATGGGAATCGGGCGGAATGTAGTTTTATGGCCGTAAAATGACAAAACAAGAGGAACAGTCATGGCTGGGCGATGAGTGTGGTTCCTTAGGTTGTATTTCATGTCCCGAACATTTGGGAATCTAGTTTTTTGGCCGTAAAATGCAAAAATAACGAGGAACGATCATGGAAGGGCGGTGACTATGGTTCCTTAGGTCTTATTTGATGGACCGAAAAATTTTTAGGCCATCCGGGTCCGAGGGGCCCGAGCCCATTCGGAAGGCGGCGTGGGCTATAGCACACGAAAATATGGGAATCGGGCAGAATTCTAATTTTTTGGCCGTAAAACGCAAAACAATGAGGAACGTTCATGGAGGGGCAGAGACTATGGTTCCTTAGGTCGTATTCTATTGCCCAAAATATTTTTAGGTGATCCGGGGTCTCGGGCCCACTCAGAAGGCTTGGGCTATAGCATGCGAAAATATGGGAATCAGGCGGAATTCTAGTTTTTTGGTCGTAAAACGCACAACACGAGGTATGGTCATGGCGGGGCAGTTACTATGGTTCCTTAGGTCGTATGTGATGGCCCGGAAAAAATTAAGGCAATCGGGGTCTGGAGGTGCCCGGCCCACTCGGAATGCGGCACACGAAAATATGGTAATCGGGCGGAATTCTAGTGTTTTGGCCATAAAACGCAAAAAAATGAGGAAAGGTCATGGAAGGGAGGTGAGTATGGTTTCTTAGGTCGTATTGATGTCCCGGAAAAATATTGGGCGATCGGGTTCCGAGATCCCAGCCCACTCGGAAGGTGTGGGATAGCACACGAAAATATGGGAATCCTGGCGGAATTCTAGTTGTTTCGCTGTAAAACACAAAAGAACGAGGAAAGGTCATGGTGGGGCGGTGACTATGGTTCCTTAGGTAGTATTCTATGGCACCAAAGAAATTTTAAACGATCCGTGTCCGGGGGGGCCGGGCCTACTCAGAAGGTGTGGGCTATGGCACACGAAAATATGGGAATCGAGCGGAATTCTTATTTTTTGGCCGTAAAACGCAAACAAAGAGGAACGGTCATGGTGAGGCGGTGACTATGGTTCTTTAGGTTGTATTTGATGGCCCAAAAAATTTTAAGGCGATCCGGGTCTAGAGGGGCCCAGCCCACTGGGAAGGCGGCACACGAAAATATGATAATCGAGCAAAATTCTAGTTTTTAGGACATAAAATGCGAAACAATGAGGAACGGTCATGGTGAGGTGGTGACTATGGTTCCTTAGGTCGTATTTGAAGGCCCGGATAAAGTTTAGGCGATTGGGGTCCAGGGTACCCGGGCCCACTCGAAAGGCGTAGCTATAGCACACGAAAATATGGGAATCGAGCGTAATTCTAGTTGTTTGGCCATAAAACACAAAACAAACAAGGAACGGTCATGGCGGGGCGGTGACTATGGTTCCTTAGGTCGTATTTGATGGCCCAAAAAATTTTAGGCGATCCGGGTCTGGGGGCCCAGCCCACTGGGAAGGCGTGGGCTATAACATAAGAAAGTATGGGAATCGGGCAGAATTCTAGTTTTTTGGCCGTAAACCACAAAAAAAGAGGAATGGTCATGGCGGGGTAGTGACTATGGTACCTTAGGTCGTATTTGATGGCCCGGAAAAATTTTAGGCGATCGGGGTCCGGGGGTCCGGGCCCACTCGGAAGGCGTGTGCTATTGCACACAAAAATATGAGAATCGGGCAAAATTCTAGTTTTTTGTCCTTAAAACGCAAAAACTGAGAAACGGTCATGGAGGGGCGGTGACTATGGTTCCTTAGGTCCTATTGGATCGCCCGGAAAAATTTTAAGCGATCCGGGTCCGAGGGGCCCGAGTCCACTCGGAAGGCGTGGGCTATAACACACGCAAATATGGGAATCGGGCGGAATTCTAATGTTTTGGACGTAAAAAGCAAAAAAATGAGGAACGATCATGGCATAGCTGTGACTATGGTTCTTTAGGTCGTATTTGATGGCCCGAAAATTTTTTAGGCGATCCGGGTCTGGGGGGTCTGAGTGGGCTATTGCACACGAAAATATGGAATCGTGCGGAATTCTTGTGTTTTGGCCGTAAAATGCAAAAACAAAAACAGGAACGATCATGGAGGGGCGTTGACAATGGTTCCTTAGGTCGTATTTGATAGCCTGGAAAAACTTTTAGGCGATCGGGGTCCGGGGGGCCCGGACCCACGTGGGCTATAGCACACGAAAATTTGGGAATCAGGCGGAATTCTAGTTTTTTGGCCGTAAACGCAAAACTAATGAGGAACGGTCATGGCGGGGTGGTGACTATGGTTCTTTAGGTCGTATTTGATGGCCCAGAAATATTTTAGGTGATCTGATTGCGGGGGCCCTGACCCAATCGGAAGGTGTGGGCATAGCACATGAAAAACTGGGAATCGGGCGTAATTCTAGTTCTTTATCCGTAAAATGCAACAAAATGAGGAACGGTCATGACAGGGTGGTGACTATGGTTCTTTAGGTCTTATTTGATAGCCTGAAAATATTTTAGGTGATCTGGGGGTCCTGCCACAATGAAGGCGTGGGCTATCGTACACAAAAATATGGGAAATCAGGCGGAATTCTTATTGTTTGATCCTAAAACGCAAAAAAACATGGAACGGTCATGGAAGGGCTATGAATATGGTTTCTTAGGTCGTATTTGATAGACCAAAAAGTTTTTAGGCGATCGGGGTCCGGGATGCCCGGACCCACTCGGAAGGCGTGGGCAATATCACACGAGGGGCCCAGGCCATAAAACGCAAATATGAGAATCGAGCGAAATTCTAGTTTTTTAGCCATAAAACGCAAACAAATGAGGAATGGTCATGGCAGGGCAGTGACTATGGTTCCTTAGGTCATATTTGATAGCCCGAAATTTTTTTAGGTTATCCGGGTCCGGGCCTCCGGACCCACTCGGAAGGCGTGGGCTATAGCACACGAAAATATGGAAATCGGGCGGAATTCTAGTTTTTTGGCCGTAAAATGCAAAAAACGAGGAACGGTCATGAGAGGGCGGTGTCTATGGTTATTTATGTCGTATTTGATGGCCCGAAAAACTTTTAGGCAATCCGGGTCCGGGGGGCCCAGACCCATTCGGAAGGCGTGGGCGCACACGAAAATATGGGAAACGGGCGAAATTCTAGTTTTTTGGCTGCAAAACGCTAACAAATGAGGAACGGTCATGGCGGGG
>AWOL01S0387273.1:0-10015 GCA_000715115.1 Nicotiana otophora
ATATTGTCATCAATATTGGCTTCAGATTCTGATGAAAATGGAAGTACTGAAGAGGAAAACTTTCTTGGAGATGAAATTTTGGATAGTGAAGGTGAAAGAGATTTTGATGAAGTAGTTGAGATAGACTCAGGAACAGGAGATTTCAAACTCCGAATTGGCAAAAGCAATGCCTTTTCATCAATTCTTGAACCAATTATACCTCTGTGTTTTTCAAGATCAACAGAGTTTTCATTAGCTACAACTACTACTGGTTTACCACTATGATACTGATAATTATTCCAAGTCTGAACTCTGTTTTCTTCAGACACAGAATGGTTTTCGGCCTCATCATCAAAAAAAGATGAAACCTCAAGTAATCTAGATTTAACATTATCAAACTTTGAATCACTACAGTATTCATTTTCTGTTTCATCTTCACTTTTTTTGCTGAATAAGCCGTAAGAAACAGCTATACCAACTAATATAAGCTGAAGAATTTCCCAACACCCAGTATGTAGAGATTTGCTGATAATTTCAGGAGCTTCCAAAGGAAAAAGTGGAAGTACAACTAGAAATATCAGAACTAGCACAGCTTTAAAGGAAAAATGATAATAAAACTTACTGCTAGAATTTGCATGGTTTGCTGGAACATTAAAGGTTAATTTCTGTTGTTTTGAGATGTAATTAGGAGTTGTAATTGTGTCCTCCATTGAAAATTTGGCTTGGGTTTTGGATCTTGTTTTATGTTGTAAACTGTGAAAAATAAGATGAGAAGATGAAGAAGAGAAATCTTAAGGACTAAGTATGGAAAAGGAGAGTGATGAGAAAAAGATTTTGGGAGGAGTGACATGATTTGAAGACCTTTCCCTTTCTCCTTTAACCATTCCACTCTTTTTCCTGTTTTACGTCTAGTGTTCATTATCATTGCGCCCTATTAGATTCGTATTCGCGCCAAGAAATTTCAGAATAAAACATTACTCAACAAAAACGATTCCATACTCAAGATTCAAATTTAAAACTTCTGGTTAAAGACTTAAAAGATGAAGGGGTGCTTATCACCCACCGCAATACTTGTTATGTCAATTTACTATTAGTCGTCGGTACAAAGGGGTGAAAAAGAATTTGTTGATTTGGTTGAAAGTTGAAAATGAAGCTTATTTTACAAGTAATTGTCGTTCTCACAAAAAGAACTTAGTACTCCATTAGCTACTACGACTCACTTAGGAAAAAGAATCATTTGTTAAAGTGCCTTTAGTTTCTAGTACCTTCATTAATAACTAAATTAGATAAATAGATTGCATAGGTCAGAAACATGGCTTTTGAGAATTGAAGCACTTCGAAGAATAAATAAATAAATCAACAAAGTTTAAGTTTGATGAAAGCTCGTGGTTTAAAGTTGAAATTCAAAAGGTTGCCAATGAAAACATGTAATGGAATAGATTCTCCAGCTTTCTCAACTTTGAATTGTTGATTTGCGTGTTTTGAAAAGACTGAAACTCCTTCCGCCCAAAGTTACAAGCCAATTGTATCTCCGCTGATCACAAGTTACTCTCAATTTTAACTTCCTCCGACTTTGGCGTAATTGGTAAAATTTTTACTATGTGATCAAGAATTAACAAGTTCGAGATATGAAAATAGTCATTTGTAGAAGTGCATAGTAATAATGCATATAATAAACCCCTATATTTTAACCTTTTCCCGAATCCCGCGTATGCCGAGCAAAACTTCCTCAGCTCTGTTTCTCTGCCTGCCTGCGTGCGTGTCTGTCTTACCAGCCATTCCCCTTTTCTTTTCCTTTTCGGTTAAGTCTGTCTAATGCCTCTAAGATGATTATGATAACAAAAAAGCTACTAATATTCGGATGGTATTGATTTTTAGGAGTATAAGTTGTAAGAGATTATGGATTTGCCATATTTTGTGTTAAGAATAATTGTATGTTGGTTGCTATCGTTAAAAGATTGACCTAAATTAAAAGTGATCTACTAAGTTTTAAAGTTAAATGAGTCTATAAGATGCCTCCTAAAGTATGAGGTCTTATGTGTAGATACCCGAATGTATCTTCTAATTTAATGATGAGTTAAATTAGAATTACATAAACATGTGCAACTATAATAAATGGGTTATGATCCCTGATCAAGCCCAACTATGCCTTATAAAAAAGACTAAGCGATCGTTGCAAATATAATCCGGTTTACAAATCCGGAGTTAAATCCCACAGAGAACTAAGACTTAGCTACAACTGTTCAATATTGCTAAAAAGCACAAGTCCAAACAATTTCCTAATTATAGAGATTATAATATTTATTTCTAACTAATTAACTAACAAATATTATAAAACAGTAAAATTATCAACTAACAAGGATGGAGTTTTAGACAAGACTAAGGAGGTCTAGAGTTATGATTTTCCCCAATTATCGGAATCATTTTCGCTATGCCTTCTATAATTTTGCCTAAATTTTCTCTACCGATCATGAGCACTCTAAGTGTCGTAACTCTCTCCCGAGTAATTACCACAATTTACTAGATATATATTCTCCCGAATTACGCTAGCTGGCATTAAGTATGACTCACTCGGATCGCACCAAAGTTTCGTTATCCCTAATCCCACCTTTAAACCCTTCGCATTGATCTCTCATATACGTTAGGAGCGATGTTGTTCAACAACTACCTAAATATGCACTCTCTCCCGAGTAATACACACTAAATAGGCACAGTCGATTGAGAGCTCTTCAACCAACCACAATATAAACGTAGTTGAACAAATAGAGAAATCCAACGGCTTAATTATATAAAACCATAACAAGAATTTATCCTACAAAAGGTTCTATAAAAAATCTAGATAACAAATTAGCTATTCATAATAGTATGCATAAGTACAATACTAGAATTCATAACCAATAATGGAAATAGGAAGAAGGAAGTGAAAAACTCGTAGAAGAATTATCCACCTTGCTCCTAGTGTGTTCTTGCTTCCTTAGGTCGAATCTCCGGTCTAATGTCGGTCTCATCTCGGTCTCTAATGTCGGTCTCATCTCGGTCTCCCCTCAAAATTAGTATTTAATGACTATTTATGTGTAGGAAAAAGACCCAAACGAAATAAACAAGTCCAAAATCAAATATGAGACAAAATAGGCTTTAATAATTCGTAACACGTGTCTCCTCGCGACAGACCGCGACTAGCCTGCTCTGCCGCGCGCCTCCAGCTCGCCTCAAGCCTCGCGATGCCAGCTTTGTAGCGAGAAATAAAGCTCGCGTTTTCAATTCCATAGAATCCGCTTCGTTTTCAATTTCTGTTTTCTGCCTAACTTTTGCTATTCTTTGCATTAGCTTCTCTTCTTTTATCAATTCTTCTTTTATCTTTTTCTTTTCTTTTTGTCTTCTTTTGTTTTATCTTCAAATATTGCACAATTATACATCATAATATTTTCCGTCGTCAAATAATTACGAATCATTCTTGTAGTGTATAAAATACACATAAAATCTTTACTTTTCTTCAATTTCATCTCCAACGTCCCTATACGTAAAATAGACTCAATTAAGCATAAATATAATATAATTTAGCATTAAAGCCCCAAAATGCAAGGTAAGTAATGCACTAAAAATACGAAATTATAGCCAAACATCAGTCTCCAAATCAAACGAAGTGTTTTCTTTCCTGATATTCTGTCGTTGGAAAAGTTGAGAGTCACCCATATCTTGGTTTGTAAGACCAATAACTTGCAAGACGAAGGATTTCATCGTCTCTCATGGATTCAAGTATGCTTTCGCATCTAGTTTTTAATTCTCGGTGATTTGACATGATAGTTCTTTTGGTAAAAGATGACAATGTTCTATCTTTAAAGTATTTTGGTTCTAACATAAGTTACTACAAGTACTTTTACAAAACTGAATTCTTAATTAGACAACTGTAATTGTTTTCCCTTTCTGCTTATCTCCTTCATGTTTCCGTGGAATGAGCATGACACTATGACAATAGTAATATAAGTATATAACTACTATTACAATAGTAATTAAAAGAAAAACGTAACCTCTAGTATGATCAAAGAATGACCACTTAACTCTGGGATCGAATCCCCCTTAATGTCTTTTGGGTTGAGTTTGTCGCACATGGCTTACCTAGTGTGATTTACATTCCCTGTGTGGTTTGCAGGTTATTACACAGGGGAAGTTTACCCAATGCGCACAAAATGCTCACCACAGAATGCTCACCCGAACGGCAGAGACTGTGACAGAGGTTGTAGTGCCTGCGGGTTCCCCTCTTACCAAAAAAAAAAAAAGAATGACCACTTTCAATGGTTATTATTGGGTGCCTCTATAATTGATTTTTCTTTTCGTAAATGGAAATTATAAATCTCTCATATTTGGATAGTCTCTTTTCTTGTATGAAAATGTTTGACTTCTATAAATTAAGGATCTTTTCTTCTAATTCAGTAACATCCACAATGTAGCCACATGAGGTTTGAGAGTATTGTTTAGGGGGATAACTTTTCGGGACAAGTGTTAGTGTATTACTTATGTTTGTATCTTTGTAAGCTTGTTCGCTCGATATTTTGTACTCTCTTTTATATAGTGAATATTGTTCATCTCCGCCTGTGAACGTGAGTCAATTGACCGAATCACGTTAAATGTTTGTGTCTGTTTTAGTAGATTTCTCTTTTGTTGTCTGATTTATCACCGTTCAATGTTTGCTTTACTAACTTCCGCATGATACCTAATTATTTCAATACTAACATAACTAATCACAACATAACTTGTCTTCAAACTAAACGACCCTTAGATTATAAATTTAGTCTCTGTTCACCAGTAGACTTGACAACTATTGAAGGCCTTTTAAATAGTCTTATAAATCGTTTCGGTGTTTGGCAATTTAATCATAAACCCCATAAAAATCATTGTCCTAACCTCTATAGTTGGTAGAGTAAAATGTCGAGGAAGTTTCGTGCAAGATTATTAGTACAAGTTATGGGAGGAGATATGACAGTTACTTCAAAGAAAGTAGCCAAGGAAGGTGCCTTTTTGTTTTCAACAAACAAGAAGGTGATTGACGACAGCGAAAGGTGGTGAAATTAATTTTGTTTCTCACAATAGATTAAGTGCGATGCGAATGGGGAAAATTAAAATATTGTAACTTGCTTCTGAAATAAAACCAACTGATATTAAGGAAAAAAGAAGTGAAAATACTAGTGGAGAAAGGAATTCTTCACCTCTCCGTGCGAATAAAAAGTTGAGATCGCCTCAAATGTATGGTTAATTCGACGTTATTGATGTACGGGTCAAAAGCTATCTCTAGATTATAAGTCAAAATGATATCGGTAAAGCATCTTCAGGTCGCCATGGATTAAAGTGATCTAATCAACAATAAATGCCGTGGTCAAAGAGTAAGCAAAGATCGAAGTCGAGGAGTCGTCAATAATTGATACCGAGGTCGTATGCCCTTGATAGAGTTATAACGGTTAGCTTTAAGATAGTACTTGACAGAGAATATTCATATTCTCTGCACTTGTACTATTAGAGTTTCTAAAACATGTTCCCTATAAAAAGAAAGAGACACAATAATAGGGGACATGTGATTCATTTTGTAAAATACACTTGGACTTTAAAAGAGAGAATCAGATCTTATTGCAACCATGCAAAAGCAATCTTTACACTAAGAGTCTTGTCTACATTTTTTCATTGGATCCGGGAATAGCTCAGATATTCAAAAGCTCGCCCATCACTCATCATTGTTAGAAAGAACATTTACTGATTCCATCCTTTCTTGGATGACTCATTCGTTCTATTTACATAGGTGTCACTTATTGCTGTTCATCACTATTTAATGCTTCATTATTTCCTTTGACTTCTTAAATATTGATTGTATGTCGCCATTGCTATTGAAGTATATCTACATATTGTTTATTACACTTTCGAGAATTTTATCTTTGAAATATTATTGTTAACTAAGATTAACCCTCATTGGTATAAATTTAATTAGTTGAACCACGATCTATATTTTTTTGTCAAATAATTTTGCGTCGTCTGTGGAAATTTCTTAGTTAACTCTAGATCTATAGCTAACGCAAGTCACTAACTTCACAAACCCCAAGATCTTCTTTGTACGTACAAAAACCTACATCGCAGGTAACCAAGGAGAAAGGACAAAAATAACAAGTGATTTCCCTAGCAACCTCATGAATGCTATCAACGAGATTTGTGAAACAGTAGGCGAGGACGCGACACCCAACGCTTCCCCTAGGCACGAGAGGTCGCCTCTTCCCACTGAAGCATAACAAAATCTAGCGGAAAAGAAGCCGCCACGTCCGCAGAAGACCAGCTGTGAAAAAGCTCATCGAAGCATGGCGGACCGACACACTGATGAGCGTCCTCAACAAACCCGCTATAGACATGACTACAGAAACCGCAAGAGCTTTCATGATACAACAAACGGACGAGCAGTGCAACCGACCAAGCCCTCTGACGACAGGTATAACTCACAATATTACTAACAGTGCAGATGACAGCGCCCTCACTGCCGTTCTAAAGAGGATGGAAGAAATAGAGAATGAAAACAAAGCACTTCGAGATCAGATGAAAGAACACCAAGAACGAGTCGACAAGATACCAGGCGCTCCTAAGGTGTTGCCAAAAAGGGACGCCGACAGGTTTTTAGAGCAGCCGTATAACGATAACGCAGCCCTGCATGCCATACCAAAGACCTTTAACATACCGCCCTACCTTAGGATATACGACGGGACGACTGGTCCTGAGGATCATGTGACCCATTACATCACCGCCGTGAAAGGCAACGACCTCTCCAAGGAACAAGTGTCCTCTATTTAGATGAAAAAGTTTGGCGAAACCCTTACGGGAGGGACATTGACATGGTATTCACAGCTACCAGCCCGCTCCATAGAGACTTTCGAGAAAATGGCCGATAAGTTCGTAACTGCCCATGCAAGAGCCAAAAAGGCCGAAGCAAGAGTAAACGACATATTCGCTATCAAGCTGTCCTTGGAAGAGGGGCTAAGGGACTTCCTCGCCTGATTCAATAGAGTAAAGATGACTTTGCCGAACGTATCCGAAAGGATGGCGGTCGCGGCTTTCCAGAACGGGTTGAGTAGAGATGGTTCAAGTGCAACCAGAAAACTGTTGAACTGATTGATGAAATATCCTCCAACCACTTGGGACGAAATCCATAATGCCTATTGTGCCGAGGTCCGAGAAAATGAAGATGACCTCAATGGACCAGCTCACTGACTAACCTCGGTATAAAACGAATCTAGAAAAGAATGAAGAAACAACATCAGGAGAGATCACCCGGTTTTGCGGCCCAATGGAGAACGACACCAGCCATATGTCAGGGCGGTTGCCGCACCTTTCCTCCGCTATGAAGAAGGCCCATCCAAGCTAAGAACAAGGACTCAACAGAACGAAAGAGGTTTGAGCCCTTTATTATCTGCTCATAATTTTTGTGTGTCACCTACAGAAATAGTCTACGCTCTTGAGAAAAGTGGAACAAAGGTGAAGTGGCCGTCGAAGATGAGATCTGACCCGAACACCAGGAAATCGACACCCTCTTTGAGTTCCACTAGGAACGTGGACAGAAAACAAAAAATTGCATCGCTCTCAAGACAAGAAGTCATAAACATGTTACGGAAGGGACACCTCAAAGAGTTGTTAAGCGACAGGGGAAAGACTAACTTTGCTAGAGGACATGAACACCAAGGCCCGCCGAAGCTGCCATCACCAGCTCGTACTATCAACATGATCATCGGCGGTGATGACGTTGCGTCTATAAATGGCATAAAGTTCACCACCACTCACAATCTCAAATGGTCTATCAGCCGCGAACGGTACGACAGACTCGAAGAAAGTATCATCTTCGATGAGTCGGATGCCGACAGTTTGACTTTTCCTTATAATGATGCCCTCGTTATTACTTTACATATTTTACATACCGATGTCAAATGTATCATGGTAGACGATGGAAGCGACGCATGAATTATCCATCCCTGAGTCCTTATCCAAATGAGACTCGAGGATAAGATAGTGTCGTATTGCATCATGCTAACCGATTTTAATAATGCATCTGAGCGGACATCAGGGGAAATTACACTCCTCGTCTTGGCATGCGGCGTAATGCTGGAGACGACATTCCACATTCTGGATCAGGCCACCGCATACAACGCCATAGTGAGGCGACCATGAATACATCCTATGAGAGCCATCCCCTCTAGCCTATACCAAATAATTAAAATCCCAACACTATGGGGAATATTCAGCATACGCGGAGAACAGTGCATGTCCCGGGAATGCTACCATTATAGCCTTAGACAGCACGACAACCCAACAGGAAAAAGATAAGGAAAAAAAGGCATAGCAATCAACAGGGACGACGTCGACGCAAGGAGAGACCGAAGACGTGATAATGGATCCCGAAATGGTCGAGGCTGCGAATTTGACCATAGAAAACCTTGACCCCGTTCAATTGGACCTAAACGACCATAGCAAAAAGGCTTATGTCGGCTGCAAACTCTGGGAACCAAGTAAATTCAATCAATTCTTAATAACTAATGCAGATTTGTTTGCCTTCAGCCATGCAGATATGCTGAGCATCCCCTGGGAAATCGCCACACACAAATTAAACGTCGACCAGTTCCACCCCCAGTTAGATAGGTCAGGCATAAATTCAACCCCACCATTAATGATGCAGTCTGCGAGGAAATGGAAAACTTGTTAGAGAACGACTCCATTAGGGAGTTGAAGTACCCTAAGTGGATCTCCAAAGTAGTGATGGTAAAAAAGAATAACGGGAAATGGCAGATGTGCATAGACTTCACAGACTTGAACAAAGCATGTTTGAAGGATTTGTTCCCATTACCTCACATTGACCAACTCATCGATGCAACAGCTGGGCATGAGCTATTGAGTTTTTTTGGATGCCTACTCAGGCTATAACCAAATCCTTATAGAGGAAAAAGACCAGGAGAAGACCACGTTCATCACCCACCAAGGAACGTATTGTTATAGGGTCATGCCGTTTGGGCTGAAGAATGTGGGGGCTAGATATCAAAGATTGGTGACAAAGATGTTCAAAGACCAGCTCGGCAAGACCATAGAAGTATATATAGATGACATGTTGGTCAAATCCGTAAAGGCAGAGGACCATATCGATCGTTTGAAGGAAGCTTTCGACATACTAAGACGGTACAGGATGAAACTAAACCCGGATAAATACGCATTTGGCGTAGCCTCGGGAATGTTCTTAGGTTTTTTGGTGTCACAACGGGGGATCAAGGTCACCCAGACCAAATCAAAGTTATCGAAGGAATACCTGAGCTCTTGACTACCAAGAAGCAAGTCCAAAGGTTGACTGGTCAAATCGCCGAGATTTATCTCGCGTTCGTCTGATAGATTTCACAAATTCTTTAGCGTGCTCAAAAAGGACAACGGCCTCGAATGGACTCCCGAGTGCGTCCAGGATCTGCGAGGACTGAAGGCATACCTATCGTCACCACCCCTACTTTAAAAACCCGAACCTCGGGAGCAGCTCCTCGTATATCTAGCCGTCTTCGAAGTAGCGGTAAGTACAGTGCTGATATGCAGAAATAAACATACGCAATCTCCCATCTATTACATTAGCAAAACACTCGTCGACACCGAGACGAGGTCTCCTCACCTTGAAGAATTGGCTCTGGCATTGGTCATAGCTTCACGAAATCTTTGACCCTATTTCCAGTGCCACCCCATCTTGGTCGTCACAACCTTTCTCCTAAGGAGCATTTTGCATAAACCTGAGCTATCGGGGAGGCCGGCTATATGGGCCATTGAACTAAGCGAGGACAATATCACATACCAGCCGCGAATGGCGATAAAGTCGCAGGTGCTCGCCGACTTCAGTGCAAAAATAATGCCTGAAGTCGAAAGGGAAGCCTTCCAAGATTCCCTCCAAGCAAAAGACCTCTGGGTCCTATACACCGATGGCGCGTCCAATGCATTAGGGTCCGAACTGGGACTCGTACTCGAGTTCCCTACAGGCGAAGTAATCTGTCAGTCC
>AWOL01S0387410.1:0-21381 GCA_000715115.1 Nicotiana otophora
CACTCTAAACTATTTACTAGAGTTATCCCGTCAGAAAATCCCTGGAGATATACAATGTTTTTTCTCTCGTGCAATATTATTCTAACTTCTTTTACTTTATTTGGTGTGCCAACTCCTACGGTGGGGTAGCAAGTTGTTAATGTTAGTTTGTCTGCAACAAATAAATATAGCTAATCCAAGTAACCATATCAAAGAGAAGTCAAACTCCTGAACATTAAACATGACACTTGCATCTCTTGATTTTTCACGATTTTACAATTAAGAAAACCCAGAACTTTTACCATGTACTGAAACGAAAAACAAAGAGCGAACAGCAAAACAAACCACAACCTTGCAAACCATAGCTTAAATTAATTATATCCAACATTTGGTTTTAGAGAAAGAGAGACTTAGTAATCAGCGGTGGGGAGCTGCTCGTGAGTGTTGTCACCAATGAAAATAATTTCATAAACCAAAGCAGCAATGGCAGCACCAACAAATGGTCCGAGCCAGTAGACCCAGTGGCTGTTCCATGTCCAGCTAACCACTGCTGGACCAAATGACACAGCAGGATTCATTGATGCACCATCAAAGGCTCCACCAGCCAAAATGTTCGCACCTACAATGAAACCAATTGCAATTGGGGCAATAATTCCCAAATTGCCCCTCTTAGGATCAACTGCAGTTGCGTAAACGGTGTAAACAAGCCCGAAGGTCATCACTATCTCAAAAACAACTGCGTTCCATGGGGTAACTCCTGTCGAGAGTGCGAATGCTGATGTTTCCTGCGTCATTTTTAAGTAATTTCATCAGTAAAACTTTAGGAATAAACTCAGTACAAACACATATACTAGTGTAATTTTCTTTATTAACTAATTACCAATCCACCAGTAGCAAACTTGAGGAGCACGCAAGCGACGACAGATCCAAGCAATTGGGCAATCCAATACAAAACACTTCTGAAAAGGGTAATGTGACCTCCCACGAAAGCACCAAATGTAACCGCAGGATTTACGTGACCTCCAGAAATATTTGCTCCTACTGAAACTGCCACAAAAAGGGCAAAGGCATGGGCTATAGCCGCCGAAATCAATCCAGCAGGCGTGGCTGCTCCGCCATTTGTTAGTTTACCTGTGAAGAGTATCAATATTTTCAATAGTTATTATTACAGGTTCTAACCGTGATAGTGTAAAAATTCTTTACATATTCATTTAATAGGCCTTGAATCATGGACTTACCGAAGGCCATGCCAGAGCCTTCACCGGCAAAAACAAAAATGAGCATTGAAATGAACTCAGCTAGTGCAGCCTTGAGAGCATCAGGCTGGCTAGCCTCTGCTAAATTTCCGAGGGAAATTTTTGAAATCGGCATTATCTTTTCTTCTTAAAATTGTATGTTTTCTTTGAGGAAGAAGAAATTAAAAGCTCTATATTTGTGAGACTGTTTATTTCCTAGCAGCTATATGCCACTTCAATATATATAGTGGACTAAATAAGAGGAAAGCCTTGGGCTGGAAACCACCTGTCATTGTTCCTTAGGCGTGCCTCCAATTTGTTTGCATGTTGACACGTGGCATATAATGGAATCCTTTTTGTTGGAATTGGTTGATATAAGGAATTGAAATTTGAGGGGTCCTTTGGTTAAAAACTAAGTTGTACATGGATTATAATTTATGAACGAGTAATACATAAATTAGTAATACAGATATTATTTCTTGTTGAGTGTTTGATTCATTGCACTAAAATTGGTTATGCAAGATACAAGTTAAAAATATTTGTTTAATTTCTAAACTAAAAACTAAAAAGTAATGAGTTTATAATTATACCCTTGGATGCTTGATTTTCATAGGCTTCTAGAAAATAACAATGACAATTTTGTCCTTTTGATGCTTTATTTATGTAGAAATTAGACATGGATTATTTATTCCATGTTGATATATAGTGGTATAAAGTTATACCAAAATTGGTATATAACTTTAAACTAGGATTAACTTTACATGAATAGAAAAGTAAACCAAACAATGTATAATTATTACAACTCCTTTATAGTAGTATTAATACAATTTAATCAACTATATCAATTTATCTTTAGGTTATGAAATTATTTGTCATTATAGGTTAATTTAATATGATGAAATAAAAAAATTATACACCACAAAATAAAAACATAAAGAAATGGAAAGAAGGAATGAGGTTAGTATATACAGCCGACCAAAAATAAGGAAAATGATAATAGGGTCCATCAAAATGATTGTTGCTCGAACCGACCATTTAACCGACGGTGGAATCTATGATAGAGACAACCATGGTCAGCTATGGACTTAATGGTTAGTTGCATCAGTTAATCAAAAAAATCCTTTTGTGCTTAATTACAGATTATGTTTTAGAGCTAAAGACATTATGTTATATGTATAATATATGAAGGATCCTTTTTTTATGGGTCTTTTACCTCCCCAAGTTTGGCTAGGTATAAATATGTATAATCTTGATAATAAGCTTCTAAGATCAATCTGATTAAACCAAATATGACTTGTTATCAATTGAGTGACATGTATTTTATAATTTTATAATTTTACCCGTAATAATAATAGCATTTTCAAAAGTCTTGAAAATGATTTGGAGAATAAGTAGTTAATAATAAAGGTAAAATAGGAAAAAAAAATTATTTTTCTCTTGATGTGATATAGTGGACAAGTTAAAGTAAAAGTGAACGGACGGAATACTATAGTTCCAATCAATAAAGGACAGCCACAAGTTTAAGTTTCTTTAAAAAGGAAAGGGAAGGTGGTGGCTTGTAATTATGATGTGATAAACAAAGTTATTATGCTGTCTTTATCAATGATTTTAATTTTGTATATGAACAGTCCAAGATGCTTTTCAATATGGATTATTCAAAAAACTGAGGGCCAATGAGCTGTTAAGTGCAATTATAGTAGTGAGTAGGTACGTAATGGTGGACTTGGTGCTTTACCACTTGATAAAAGAAAATTGCTTTTTATGATTTAACAAACCAAAGCACCAATTACGCATTAATTTATCATCTCTTCTGATAATACTATACAGAAATTAAGTTTCCTGCCTTCTTTTTTCTATATTATCTTCTACAATTTAAATTATTTTGGGCGGCTAAGCTAACAACTTTTCTGAATTTGTTCAAGAAATNTTTAATTTATCATCTCTTCTGATAATACTATACAGAAATTAAGTTTCCTGCCTTCTTTTTTCTATATTATCCTTCTACAATTTAAATTATTTTGGGCGGCTAAGCTAACAACTTTTCTGAATTTGTTCAAGAAATGCTGGACCTCCTTGTTTGTTTGGACATTCTAAAAGGAATATTAGCATTTTTTAAGCTTTATTCAGCCATTTTGACAATCTATGAAATTTTCCAGTTTTCGTAAGAAGAACTAATGAAGAACCGTTTGTGAAAAGGTAATGTAATGTTACTTTCGCCAAATATGTTTTCAGATTACACGAATGGCTTCTCATTTCAGATTACACAAGCGCTTAAAGAAATGGTACAAAATAACCCGTTACGATTTGAATAAAAGAAAATAACTCTACAAGATCTTCTTTGTTACATTATCGATCCCCAATGCGTTAAGATAAATACCTCGTCATATAACTAAAACACTATTAGTATATAACTACGTACACGCCTTAGCTTCTAGTATGTAGTATGTTCTGACAACGGACTTGAGGAACTAGGATTTGAGACGGTAAGTACTTACTATGTTCTGACGTTCTTTTGGAACGTCAGGGATTTGAAGCTCCACCCAACTTACTTAGTCACGACATTTAGGAGAGTACTAAACGACCAATCAAGAATCTCACTTGGAAGGAACAAAAAACTCAACTATGAAGCTGTGCCTTCAATATTCCCCAAATTCTAGCCTCGACCTCCTTCACTCTGTTTCAGAGAGGCTCGGCTGCAATTTTAAAATGCTATACCAGTTCGGGATTATCAAGAAAATTGTCATGTTTATTAGACTTTTGTGATCATCAGATAAGAGTTGCTTAATTAGACTCTAGAAGCAGTTGATACAAAGATATTAACCTGCGCGTGGTACTAATGAAAGAAGATTTTATACACTTACCAACACATGTTTCTCATGATATCTCTGGCAGTCAATCGATCATAAGACCTGACAAAGAATAAGGCTAGACTTACAGCATCAAAGAACACATTTTCATTTACAGTATTTGCTATTTAGTTCTGTACATGATAATAGTTCAAGGCTTAGGACTTTCAGGAGTTATATCTCTGAATACTTGCAATCTGTTCCTCCGCAATAACTCGACTGGAGTGTGATTAGCAATATCTCCTATAGGTGGCAAAGAGTTCAAGCTTCCACATTTCAGCTCTTTCCCCTGGAATTTAGATGAACAATTTTCTTTTCTGTCATTCTGTTCAAAGCACAAGGAACGCCTCACTTCTCGTCCAGGTTGTGTATGATATCCTTCACTCAGACACAACGACTCAATGTTTTGGCTAAGATTAATAATATTGGAATCGACATTCTCATTGCCATCGGCATATTTGCTTGGAGTTTCATAGAACTGCAAATCTTGTTCGTCCTCTTCCACCATATCAGCCCAACTCTTCTTGCTTTTACATGTGGCCAAGTCTAAAGGTTTCATGTTTGTACTCTCTAAGTGTTCAGTGGTATCCGTTAATGTCACCACATCTCTAAAAGTGAAAGTGGAACTCTGACAATCTTTACCCCCATCTTCAGAAAATTTTCTTGCACTTGAATTATCAGCCGATGATTCTGCGGGAGAAATTTTTTCTGATCCATCATTTTCTGGAAAGTTCTGTTTCTGTTTGTAGCAAAGTGGCTGCAAATCAGATTCACTTTTCATGTTAGCACCATTTCTGGATGATTTAGAGAACTCTTGTCCACGTACAAGGGACGCTCCTTTGCTCATCTCATCAGCAGAAATGAGATTATTGAAGTTATGGTTTGCCACTGACTGCACATTCTCATTATTTGTTGTTTGCTCAAATAACAGTCTTCGACTACAAGCATTAACAGTATCCTTCTTGAACCAACTGCCGTCATTGAGCGAACATGAAAATCTTCTAGGTTGTGTAAAAAAGTCCTTTGGATGTCCGGAAGCAGAAAATGGAGATGGATATGTCCTCTTGTTTTCCCTGCGATTATGTCCATCTGATGTGGGCGATCCTAGCATTTTCTCCTGTTCTTTAGAGTTCCAAGTGCCATGTGATTCTAACTCAGCTAGCATTTGAGTGGCCCGCTCCAAGGACTTGATGCATGAGTCATCCATCTGCCTTCTATCTGAAGCTTTTATGCTTTGAATCAGAAACTTAGCTTCTGTAATCTTGTTCATATGCATCAAACAGATTGCCAGATTACTTTGCTTGTTCTTATCCGGTTCGAGAGAGAGTGCTTTTCTGCATTAAAGAAATTTCCATATAAAGCCAATTTTTTCTCCAAATAAAAGCACATCTCTGATGCTCAATTTTTTGTGATTATTACCTATAGTACTCTTCTGCCAATTTAAAGTTATTCAGTTGCATGTGTGACCATGCCAAGTTCCCTAACAATCTGCACTTAAAACGGAATCTATGTTAGACAGGCAAGAAATAATGCTGAAGTTGAAGATAAGTAATTGCAGGTACAACCTCGAGTACTCCTTTTCAATTGTGATTTGAACTTTTTTTCCTTGAGATCTAGCAATCTTAGTCTTCTTCCCACCAAAAGCTATGCCTTCTTCGATGCTCTTCAATTTCAATTCAAGTAATTTAATCTCTTCTTCGATCCTACCAGATCTCTGCAGAAAAACAAATATAAGCAAAGTGGTCACAGAGATATACTTCAGGATTCACACAATCATTAGAGCAGCATCCTCATATTGTAAAAAAATATAGGTTGCTATATTATCATAACACCTCCACTATAAGTGGTGTAAATTCAGCCTTTCTTTTGAATTACCTGTTTATGTGTCTAAGACATAACTGTTGCTATTGATACAGCTTCCTTTCACTCCCCCTTCTTCATTTTCCTCTTTCATTTGTTTAGTTCCACAAACTTTAAGCATATCCAAACCAAATATTGACTGTCAAGACTAAGTCTATAATTTTTTATTTTTTTGCGGTGACTCACATCTAATTTGTGTTTATATAAATTGGGAAAAAATGTGTTAGTCAAAATTAGATGGAATTAAGCCTTCAACAGGAGGACAGATAACTACTACTAGTATTCTTTACAATAACAGTCGCAACTATATCAGCTAATATGATCTAGGAAATGGTGTAGGCATAAGACAACCAAGATATACATATTCAAGTTAAAAACAATGTAAACTTCAATATAGAACTATTATTTCCCTACAGTCTTGAAGCACATTCTACTATATTAGCTAATATGATCTAGGAAATAGTGTAGGTTATTATAAATAATGCAAACATCAATGCAAAACTATTATTTTCCTTCAGTCTTAAAGCAAAATCATATAGTATAAGATGATAAGCTACCTTGTAGAGTTCAATCAAGATATTGTCAATAGACTCCTGTGACTCAGAGGGACAAAGATGTCGAAATGACTTTATTGCTTCGATTGCCTCGTCTGAACGATTCAACTGTTTCATCACAACTGCCATGTCTTTCAGGGCACTATCTACTCGGTCACCAGAATTTATTGCTGCCCAGAACAGAGATATTGCCTTGCTTGGATCCTTGTCAATTAACTGCCATTTGATTACAGATTAGTAAACAACTTAGTTGAAAAAACAATGAACACATTTCCTCACCAAGATTGTGTAACTAGCCCAAAGTGAGAAATCTGTCTAGTGAAGCACCTAATCTGATTGAAGGCTTTCCAGGGTAAATAAATACAAAAACAAATTTTCTATAAACCCCACAAGGGTATTACGTGAAATGAAGAGGATATATCAAGAAAAAAAGACAAAATTGAAAATTCACCTGGCTTTGCAAAATACATTCGGCCTATACATATATAATAACTTAGATAAATTAACCATAAATTCTTCATTGATATGATCTGATAATTTTATAATTCGATTTTACCACCATTAACAATATGATTTTATCTACAGATTACTAAGATAAGGCGCAATTCCAAAAGATGGGAAAAAAGAAGAAGATAATTAAGACTCACAACAAGAAATTATCAGTGCAAATAAGTAAAAGAAATACAAGAAAAGAAGAGACAACAGAATTGAAAAGGCCAATGCAGCATAAAAAGAAAGTAGAAAACAAAAATGCACTAACTTGAACATGTTTGGCTCTGACATAAGGAGAATCACCAGCAGGAACTTTATGAATAACATGAAAAAGATCAGGTTTAGCACTCTGTGCATGAGTTGGCCTCCTTTGGTTCTTTTCCGACGCCGGCGATCTCCATTTCGGCGGTGGGGTCAAGAAACCCCTTGTTGCCTGAGTCATATGATCACTCTCGTTATTCCTCCACATTCCAACAATAAACCCACTAAATCCCTTAATTAAATTTGCAAGAATATGCAAAATTATGGATGAAATTCACAATGGGCTGTGAATTCTTGAAGATGAACTTTGAGACACTTTCTTTTGGCAAAACAGATGGAATGACGATTAATTCTTTTTTCTACTGAAAAATGATACTTTGATCGCCAAGAAAGTGGTATTAATATTGGGAAAAGAAGAAAAAGGAAAGCTACTTTCTCTTGCGAGAGAGAGGAGAGAGGAGAGAGTAGGGAAAAGCGGTCAATTGAGAACAAACTAGCCGTTAAATATAAGGTATCCGTTGACATAGGAGACGCCTGCAATTGAGCTAGCATGTGCAAATCACGTGCAAATCAAAATTTTACCATTGGGTAGTGTATGACCCAAAAAATAGGTCTTGGTTTTATATAATTGGATTTGTTGAAAGACGGAGTTAATCATAGTCAATATTAATATTCAATGATAGATCCAGCACTTTACGGCGAAAACAATGCGAGATACTCGTTCCGGTCCATAATAAGTGACTATTTTGCCTTTTTATTTTGGTTCAAAATAAGTATTATTTTTATATAATCAAGAATGAATTAACTATAGTTTTTCAAAATTTTTCTTTTGTACATATTCCAATGTGTCAAATTAACAATATGCAAATTTTAATTAAGGGTAATTTAGTCAAATACTCATTTATTTTCTAGGAGTTAGTATTTTATTAAGGGATATGCCAAAGGCAAAAAAAGTCACTTATTGTGGACCGGAGGGAGTAGCAATGGAGCAATAAAGATTCAAAAATGTAAAGGAGAGTAATAAATAACTTTCAAATAGTAAATGAGATAAAGACAACCCGACAAAGATGAGATTCTCGGATGTCTTTATGACAATGATGGATAATGATGATCGGCCTTATATTTGTCACGACCCAAAACTAAACCTGTCGTAATGGCGCCTATCATGGTACTAGGCAAGTCGACTACTCAGACATTTCCAGCACTTTCAACTTTGAAATATACTAAAACAGTTTAAATGAAAAAAAATCTCATAAAACGGGATAGAATATCATAACTCAATACATAAGTTTTTCCAAAATCGGGGTGTCACTAAGTACATGAGCATCTACATAATGATATAGTTTGGTACACTGTCTAGAAAGTAGAACTGAATAAATAAACTGAAAGATAGGGGAGGAGAGTTAAGGCCTGCGGACGCCAAAGCATCTACCTCGATGATCTTCGAATGTCTGAACTCTGTGAATCAGCAACCGCCGTGACCGAAAATACCTAGATCTGCATACGAGGTGCAGGGTATAGCGTGAGTACAACCAACTCAGTAAGTAACAAATCTAACTATTGGGTTGAAAGCAGTGACGAGCTTCACAGGTATAGTTCAATTACAAAATTACAATACAGAAATGTAAGCATGCTTCCAAATTAAACATTTAAAGCCCAAACGGGTAAATCATGTCAAGTTCAATTGAAATAAGATATGGTACACCTCGGTATCTACATGATAGTTATACATGCCAACTGAAGTATAAAAACAGTAATGAAATCATATGCATACTCTCAGAGTATCAGTCACTCAGTTTTCTCATTCACTCCATCCTCACAGTCACTCTATTCTCACAACCACTCAATACTCCCAATCGCTCGATACTCGCACTTAATAGGTACCTGCGTCCATTGTGGATGTTCAGACTCCGGAGGGGCAATTCCATCCAAGCGCTATAATAAGCCAATCTTGGCATAAATTAATAAACATGTTGCGGCGTGTAGTCTGATCCCATAAATATCCTCACAATCAGGCCCTCGACCTCACTCAGTAATCAATCTCTTCGGGCTCACTTGAATCATGATAATCACTCCAAACAATGATGATATAATGTATCAAAAAAGAAAAATAGAGACTGAGATATAACATACAAGTAATGGCTGTGACTGAGTACAAAATGACAAATTAAGCAAATAATTCAACATGTAACATGACCTATGTGGGTCTCAACAGTACCAACACGTGGCCTAAGCATGATTGGCAGCTCAACTTCTCTAACACATGGTTAAAATGCGGGTAACGACAAGATTATTCAACTATACAGTTCTATGGAATTGACCAAGTTATAATTCCTACGGTGCACGCCCACACGCCCGTCACCTAGCATGTGCGTCACCTCAACACCAATCACATAACACGTAAATCAGGAGTTTTATACCCTCAAAACCACGTTTAGAAGTATTACTTACCTCGAACTGTGCAAAATCCCTACTCCAATAAGCCCTTGCCTCGCGAATCGGGATACGAATGCCTCGAATCTAGCCACAAATAATTCAATACAATTAACACGAGCTAAATGAATCAATTCCATAAAGAAATGCTAAATTCTTAATCAAAAGTTAAAAAGTCAACTCAAAGCCAAACCCTGGGCCCACGTATCGAAATCCAATAAAAGTCACAAAATCTGAAAGCACATTCAACCACGAGTCTAACTAAACCAAATTTACCAAATTTCGCTACCAATTCACTACTCAAATCCCGAAATTAAACTCTCCAAATCCCTAGCATCAAACTCCCAAATTCCACCTAAAAAAATATAAACTAGGTGGGAAATTCAATGGGGAAATAAGACAATTGAATAAAAATGATCACAAGTGACTTACCTAAAAAAATCCCTCGAAAATCCTCACAAAAATCGCCTAAGCCCGAGCTTGCAAAGTCCAAAATGAGAAAAATCACGAAACCCTCGAATTTAACATTCTGCCCAACTGCTTTCGCTTCTACGGATCATTTAACCGCAGCTGCGGTTTCTCTTTTGCGGTCCAAGCGCCGTATCCACGGAGCTATACTGCACACTGGCCCTTCGCACATGCGCCTACTAATCCGCACCTGCAGCCTCGCTTCTGCGAGAATTTCTCTGCTCCTGCGGACCTGCCTTACGAGGCCCTCTTTCGCTTCTGCGAAGCTTTCTCCGCGTCTGCGCATTTACAGGTGCGAAAATTCCCTTCGCAGTTGCATAACTCCCTAGCTCAAGCCAACGTCGCTTCTGCACCTCTCCACTGCACCATCGGCATCACTCCTGCGGCCAATCCCCTCGCAGGTGCGATCACACCAGAATTCAGAATTTTCAGCAATGCTTCAAGTCCAAATGATCTTCCGTTAACCATCCGGAATCCACCAGAGGCCCTTGGGACCCCAACCAAACATATTCTCAAGTCCTAAAATATCATACGAACTCGCTCGAAGCGTCAAATCACATCAAACAATGCTAAAACCACGAATCGCGCATCAATTCAAGCCTAATGAACTTTGAACTTTCAACATCGACATCCGATACCGAAACCTATAAATCAAGTCTGATTGACCTCAAATTTTGCACACAAATCATAAATCACACAACGGACCTACTCCAACTCCCAGAACCAAAATCCGAGCCTGGTAACCACAAAGTCAACTCTCGATCAAACTTCTTAATTTTCATCTTTCGCCATTTCAAGTCGAATTCAACTACGGACCTCCAAATCACTATCTGGACACACTCTTAAGTCCAAAATCACCCAACAGAGCTATCGGAACGATCAAAACTCTGTTTTGGAGCCATTTACACATAATTCACATCCGGTCAACCTTTTCAACTTAAGATTTCAACCCTTGAGACTAAGTATCTCATCACATTCCGAAACATCCCCGGAACCGTACCAACTATCCCGACAAGTTACATAGCAACTAATAAGAAGAAAATGTGCAGTAAATGGGGAACGGGGCTACAACACTCAAAACGACTGGCTGGGTCGGTACATCCTCCCCCTCTTAAAAAACTTTCATCCTCGAATGGGTCTAGAAACGTACCCGGAGTCTCAAATAGGCGTGGATATTTGTTCCGCATCTCCCACTCAGTCTCCCAAGTATCCTCCTCTACTGGCTGACTTCTCCACTGCACCTTTACTGAAGCTATGTCCTTTGACCTCAACCTTCTAACATGCCGACCCAAAATGGCCTCTGGCTCCACGTCATAAGTCAAATCACCACCCAACTGAACCGTGTTGAAATCTAAAACATGAGACGGATCGCCGACATACTTTCGGAGCATAAAAACATGAAATACTGGATGAACACTCGACAGACTAGGCGCCAAGGCAAGCTTGTAAGCCACCTCTCCAATCCTCTGAAGCACCTCAAACGCCCCAATATACCGATGACTTAACTTCACCTTCTTCCCGAACCTCATAACACCCTTCATGGGTGAAACCTTGAGCAGTACCTTCTCCCCAACCATGTCAACATCACGAACCCTCCGATCGGCGTAACTTTTACTATCTAGACTGCGCCGTGCGAAGCCGATCCTAAATCAATTTGACCTTGTCCAAAGCATCCTGAACCAAGTCAGTACCCAATAGCCTTGCCTCACCTGGCTCAAACCAACCCACCAAAGACCGACATCGTCTCCCATACAAAGCCTCATACAGAGCCATCTGAATGCTCGATTGGTACCTGTTGTTGTAGGCAAACTCTGCGAGCGGCAGGAACTGATCCCAAGAACCCCCGAAATCTATGACACAAGCACATAATATATCCTCCAATATCTGAATAGTGCGCTCGGACTGCCCGCCCGTCTAAGGGTGAAATATTGTACTTAACTTAACCTGGATGCCTAACTCTCGTTGCACTGCTCTCCAAAATTGCGATGTAAAATGCGTGCCCCGATATGAAATGGTGGACACATGCACACAGTGAAGGCGAACAATCTTGCGGATGTAGATCTCAACCAATCGCTCCGAAGAATAAGTAGTCCCATCTGGAATGAAGTGCGCGAACTTGGTCAATCGATCCACAATCACCCAAATAACATCAAACTTCCTCGAAGTCTGTGGCAACCCAACTACAAAATCCATGGTGATACACTCCCATTTCCACTACAGAATCTCAAGCCTCTGAAGCAATCCGCCCGGTCTCTGATGCTAATACTTCACCTGCTGACAATTTAGGCACCGAGCTACAAACTCCACTATATCCTTCTTCATCCTCCTCTACCAATAGTGCTGCTTCAAGTATTGGTACATCTTCGCGGCACCCGGATGGATGGAATACCACGAACTGTGGGTCTCTTCAAGAATCAACTCACGTAGTCCATCTACATTAGGCATACAAATCCGACCCTACATACTCAACACCCCATCATCCCCAATAATAACATCCTTGGCACCACTATGTTAAATCGTGTACTTAAGGACAAGAAAATGGGGATCATCATATTGGCGCTCTCTGATGCAATCAAATAAAGAAGACTGAGAAACCACACAAGCTAGAACCCGGCTAGGTAATGTCACGAACTGGTTGGCCAAGGCGTGAACATCAACTGAAAGCGGTCTCTCACCAACAGGAATGAATGCAAGGCTACCCATACTCACCGCCTTTCTACTCAAGGCATCGACCACCACATTGGTCTTCCCGGGATGATACAGAATGGTGATATCATAGTCCTCTAGAAGCTCCAACCATCTCCACTGCCTCAAATTTAGATCCTTTTGTTTGAACAAGTACTGGAGACTCCGATGATTCCTAAATACCTCACAAGACACACCGTAGAGATAATGCCTCCAAATTGTCAATGCATGATTGATGGCAGCCAACTCCAAATCATGAACATGGTAGTTCTTCTCATGGAGCTTCAACTGACGCGAAGCATAAGCAATTACTCTACCCTCCTGCATCAAGACACACCCAATATCGATCCGAGAAGCGTCACAATATACTATATAAGAGCCAGAAGCTGAAGGCAAAACTAGAATTGGAGTTGTGGTCAATGCAGTCTTGAGCTTCTGAAAGCTCGCCTCACACTCATCTGACCACCTGAATGGAGAACCCTTCTAGGTCAATTTGGTCAAAGGAACTGCAATAGACAAGAAACCCTCCATGAAGCGACGATAATAATCGGCCAAGCCGAGAAAGCTCCGAATCTCAGTAGCTGAGGACGGTCTGGGCCAACTCTGAACCGTCTCTATCTTATTTGGATCCACCTTAATCCCTTCACTAGACACCACATGCCCAAGAAAGCCACCAAACTAAGCCAAAACTCACTCTTAGAGAACTTGGTGTAAAGCTTTTCCTCCCTCAACCATTGTAGTACAATCCTTAAATGTTGGGCATGCCCCTCATGGCTACGTGAGTACACTGGGATATCATCAATGAATACTATAACAAACGAGTCGAGATAGGGCTGAAATACACTTTTCATCAAATTCATGAATGATGTTGGGTCATTGGTCAGCCCAAAAGACATCACAAAGAACTCACAGTGACCATAATGGGTCCTGAATGCCATCTTTAGAATATCCGAGTCCCAAATCTTCAACTGGTGATATCCAACCCTCAAATCCATCTTAGAGAACACCCTCGCTCCCTGAAGCTGGTCAAATAGATCATCAATGCGCGACAAAGGATACTTGTTCTTGATTGTAACTTTGTTCAACTGCCTATAGTCGATGCACATCCACATAGTACCATCATTCTTCTTCACAAACAGAACTGGTGCACCCAAGTTGACACACTAGGCCTAATAAATCCCTTATCAAGAAGTTCCTGAAGCTGCTCTTTCAATTCCTTCAATTCAGCTGGTGCCATACGATACAGAGAAATAGAAATGGGTTGAGTGCCCGACACCAAGTCAATACCAAAGTCAATATCCCTGTCGGGTGGCATGCTCGGCAGGTCTATAGGAAACACAGCCGAAAAGTCTCGTATAACCAGAACATAATCAATAGTAGGAGCATCAGCACCAACATCCTTCACAAAGGCAAAATAAGATAGACACCCCTTCCCAACCATTGGTTGGGCCTTCAAATATGAAATCACCCTGTTGGGAACATAATCTAGAGAACCCCTCCACTGGATCCTTAAAAAACCCGGCATTGCCAACGTCATGGTCTTAGCGTGATAATCCAGAATAGCATGCCAATCCATACCCAAGATCATGTCAAAATCAACCATACTAAGCAATAAGAGATCATCTCTGGTCTCTAATCCCCCCAATAGTCACCACACATGACCGATATACACAGTCCACAACAATAGTATCACCCACCGATGTAGAGACATGAACAGATGAAACTAAGGACTCACGGGGCATATCGAGATAACGAGCAAAATATGATGATACATACGAATAAGTGGAACCGGGGTCAAATAATACAGAAGCATCCTTGTGGCATACTAAGACAATACCTGTGATCATTGTGTCTAAAGCAACAATATCTGGTATGGCAGGAATAGCATAAAATCGAGTCTGACCACCACCTGATCGGCCTCCCCCTCTAGGGCGACCTCTAGCTACATGGGACTCACCCTGAGCTGGCTGGGCGGGTGGTGAAGTAACCGGTCGTGGCCTGACTCCTATGCTGAATTGGACCTCCCGAGCGATGAGGAAACTGTCTCCACATATGCCCAAACTCCCCGCACTCAAAGCAACTCCCCGATAGTGGTGGTGGGGACTCAATCGGGACCCGAGTACCAGAGTGACTGCTAGAAGGACCTGGCCTGGATGAACCCTGAACCGATGAAGCACGGGACGAACACTAAGCTGGGAGAGCACTGAGAGATGATTGGTGCAGATGAGTACTATATGAACCATGGCTGGATAATGAACCATGATGAACTGGACGAGTCATCTGAGCGGACCTATAAGGACGACCCCTGCTGTGGTGGAACTGACCCCCGGAAGGAATACCGCTGAAGCCACCCAAACCACGAGACCTCTTGGCCTCCCTCTCCTCATGCTCCTGACTAAGGACCATCTCTAACCGCCGAGCAATATCAACTACCTCGTCGAACCGAGCACCAGATACACTCTTCCCTAGTCATAACAAAACGTAACTGATAGTGAAGGCCATCAATTAACCTCATAATCCTCTCCCTCTCAGTGGGAACCAATCAAAATACGTGACGAGTCAACTATCAAAAATATCATCTCACACTGAGTCACAGACAGGCCATCCTGATGTAGCTGCTCGAACTGCCTGCACAGCTCCTCCCTATAGGTCTGTGGCACAAACTTCTCCAAGAAGATGACAGAGAACTCGTGCCATGAAAGTGGTGCAACACCGACTGGCTTGATCCTCTCATAGGTCTCTCACCATCTGAAGGCAACCCCAGTAAACTGAAAAGTAGTGAATGAGACCCCCTACTAGTCTCCAGAATACCCGTCGTACGAAGAATCCGCTGGCACCTATCCAAGAAGTCCTGGGCATCCTTTGACTCAACCCTACTGAATGATGGAGGTTAGAGTCTCCCAAATCTCTCAAGTCTCTTCTGCTCATCATCACTCAAAACGTGACCCACCTGGGCCTGAGCAGCTGTAACCGGCTGGGCTGGTAGTACCCCCGGTGTCTGAAGTCCCTACATCACCTGCTCTGGAGTATGGGCGGCGAGAGTCTGAGTATCTCCCCCAGCCTGAGAAGTGGTTGGCACAGTCTGAACAGAAATCGCCTGTGCAAGGCTAGTGTACACAGTCAAAATCTGAGCCAAAGCCTCCTGAAGTCCTTGAATCACAATGGGCACAACTGGTGCCTAAGCTGGCCCCACTGGCTCAATCACATCTGGAAGCTGCTCCTGATCTGAAGCAACTGGTGGATCTGCAGGTGCTGCTCTAACTACTGTACTAGCTGCACCTCTGCCCTTACCGCGACCCCAGCCTCTCGTGGCCCTAGCCGGTGGTACTGGTGGTTGTCCGTCCTGTCCGATAGAATATGTCCTCACCATCTGTGAGAGAATAAAATAACAGGAGTTTAGTTCTCGGAATCAATAAATTCGCATGACAAGAATATAAGAACATGAAGTTTTACTAAGGGTTCGGCAGCCTCTCGAAGATAAGTACGGACGTCTCCGTACCGATCCGCAAGACTCTACTAAACCTGTTCATGACTCATGAGACCTATATAACCTAGGATCTTATACAAACTTGTCATAAGATAGCAAGTGGGCCGGCGGGCTAAGTAGGCTAAACGGGTTGGGACCGTTAGTCCCGCTAGTGGTTGGCTCGTGCCGGTCTCGTAGTCCGGTTCTTAGCTAGGAAGCGTTAGGACCTGGCCCGTTTGGCCCGCCAAGAGACCGGGACCGGACTGGTCCCTTGGCGGGCCTAACGGATATTTATTTTTAAAAAAATAGTTGTTTGGCTTTTGAAAAAAAGAGATGTTGGCTATTTAAAAAATAGCCATTTAACCCCCACAACTTAGTTTTAACTCCAAACTTTTTATTATTACACTTTTTTCCTATTGTCTATTATAAATACCTCCTCATTCTTTTATTTTCTTACAAAATCAATATCAATCTATCAAAATCTCTCTCTAATTTTCTTCTATACTTGTTACAATTATTTACTTTATAAAAAATAATTGTGAGGTTGCTACTATTACTTACTTTATTCCAAAAAATAGTCAAAAATATTGAGGTTGTTATAATTTGTGAAACAATTATGAAGTTGGTGAATTGAAGTCTTCGAGTCTTCGACGATAATCAATTTTCAACAAGTTGTTCGTCAATTCGGTAAACTCGTTCCAACTCTTAAGTCTTAATATTATAGTTTTGTTTGTTTTTTTTATTTGCTATTACTTGATTAATTAAGATGTCTTCCTTAAGAAATATTTTTGGTAAAAATAAGAATAAGGAAAAATCTAAGACTGGCGAATCTAGTGGTATTGTTGTTCCTCCTCCCCTGCCCCCGGCTTCCCGAACCAATCCCCATAACCGTCCTACACCTGCTATTCTTGATACTGATAATAGTTTATTATAATTTAGCGATACTGAATTTTGCCATAATATTACACCTAGTGAACATTTAGACCATGAATTAATGAATGCTCTCTATTCTAATAATTATAATACTATTGATGAAAATGATGATGAGGAAATTGATCTTGATGAAACTCAACCGGACGATGATACACCCACCAGTCCTGCTCCTGATGTTGACCCAACTAGTAGTAATGATTTTTCACAACTAAATGAGCTTGAAGTTTATTTGTCTCTAATTTTTATTTAAGTTTTTTTAAAAATTACTACTTAGCCTTTGGGCCCGGCCCGGTCCCGGGCGCCGGTTCCTACAAAAAGCACGTTTAGCCCCGGACCGTTTAGCCTGTTTATTTAAGGACCGGGACCGAGGCCCACGAGATAGGCCCGTTAGGCCTATTTAGGGCCCGACCCAACCCACTTTTCACCCCTAACTTGTCACGACCCAACATCCAATATGTCGTGATGGCGTCTATCATGGTACTAGGCAAGCCGACTAATCAGACATTTCCAACACTGTCAACTTCGAAATATACTAAAACAGTTTAAATAAATAAAAAAATCTCATAAAACGAGATAGAATATCATAACTCAATAGATAAATTTTCCTAAAACCGGGGTATCACTCAGTACATGATCATCTACATAATGATATAGTCTGGTACACTGTCTAGAAAGTAGAATTGAATAAATAAACTGAAAGATAGGGGAGGAGAATCAGGGACTGCAGATGCCAAAGCATCTACCTCGATGATCTCCAAATGTCTGAACTTTGTGAATCAACAACCGTCGTGACCGGAAACACCTGGATCTGCACACGAGGTACATGGTGTAGCGTGAGTATAACCTACTCAGTAAGTAACAAGTCTAACTATTAGGCTGCAAGCAGTGACAAGCTTCACATGTACTGTTCAATTACAAAATTATAGTACAGAAATGTAAGCATGCTTCCAAATTAAACAGTTAAAGCCCAAATAGGTAAATCGTGTCAAGTTCAATTGAAACAAGATATGGTACACCTCGGTATCTACATGACAGTTATATATGCTAACTGAGGTATAAAAATAGTAATGAAATCATATGCATACTCTCAGAGTATAAGTCACGCAGTCCTCTCATTCACTCCATCCTCACAGTCACTCTATCCTCCCGATCGCTCGACACTCATATTCACACTCAATAGGTACCTGCACCCACTGTGGATGTGCAGACTCCGGAGGGGCAATTCCATCCCAAGCGCTATAATAAGTAATCTTGGCATAAATCAATAAACATGATGCGGCGTACGGCCTGATCCCATAAAAATCTTCACAATCAGGCCCTCGGCCTCACTTAGTCATCAATCTCTCTAGTCTCTCAGGCACACGAGAATCATGATAATCAACCCAAATAATGATGATATAATGTATTAATAAAGGACAACAAAGACTGAGATATAACATGCAAGTAATAGCTGTGGCTGAGTACAAAATGACAAATTAAGCAAATAATTCAACATGTAACACGACCTTTGTGGGTCCCAACAGTACCAACACGTGGCCTAAGCATGATTTCTAGCATGAGTGGCAGCTCAATTTCTCTAACATATGGTGAAAATACGGGTAACGACAAGATTATTCAACTATACAGTTCCATGGAATTGACCAAGTCATAATTCCTACGGTGCACGCCCATACGCTCGTCACCTAGCATGTACGTCACCTAAACACCAATCACATAACACGTAATTCAGGGGTTTCATACCCTCAGAATCACGTTTAGAAGTGTTACATACCTCGAACTATGCAAAATCCCTACTCCAATAAGCCTTTGCTTCGTGAATCGGCCTCCGAATGCCTCGAATCTAGCCACAAATATTTCGATACAATCAACATGAGTTAAAGAAATCAATTCCATAAGAAAATGCTAAATTCTTAATCAAAAGTCAAAAAGCCAACTCAAAATTCGACCCCCGGGCCCATGTCTCGGAATCTAATAAAAGTCACAAAATCTGGAAGGCCATTCAACCACGAGTCTAACCATACCAAATTTACCAAATTTCGATACCAATTCACCACTCAAATCCCCAACTCTTAAAATCCCTAGCCTCAAACTCCCAAATTCCACCTCAAAGACACACAAGGTGGGTGGAAAATTGAATGGGGAAACAAGATTATTAAATAAAAATGATCATAAGTGATTTATCTCAATAAACCCCTCGAAAATCCACTCAACAATCGCCTAAGCCCGAGATGGCAAAGTCCAAAGTGAGAAAAATCACGAAACCCTTGAATTTAAAATTCTGCCCAGCTGTTTGCGGTTCTGCGAATCATTTAACCGCACATGCGGTTTCGCTTTTGCGGTCCAAGTGCCGCATCTGCGGAGATACACTGCACACTGGCCCTTCGCACCTGTGGCCACTAATCCGCACCTACGGCCAATCCTCTCGCAAGTGCGATCACACCAGAAGGCAGAATTTCCAGCAATGCTTCAAGTCCAATTTTTCTTTCGTTAACCATCCGGAATCCACCCGAGGCCCTCGAGACCCAACCAAACATACCTTCAAGTCCTCAAATATCATACGAACTCGTTCGAAGCGTCAAATTACATCAAATAATGCTAAAATCATGAATCGCGTATCGATTCAAGCCTAATGAACTTTGAACTTCCAACTTCGACATCCGATGCTGAAACCTATCAAATCAAGTCCGATTGACCTCAAATTTTACACAGAAGTCATAAATAACACAACGGACCTACTCCAACTTCCGGAACCAAAATCCGAGCCAGGTAACCACAAAGTTAACTCTTGGTCAAACTTCTTAATTTCCAACTTTTGCCATTTCAAGCCTAATTCAACTATGAACCACCAAATTACTATCCAGACACACTCATAAGTTCAAACTCACCCAACGGAGCTATCGGAACCACCGAAACTCCATTCCGGATCCATTTACATATAATTCACATCCGATCAACCTTTTTAACCTAAGTTTTTAACCCTTGAGACTAAGTGTCTCATCACATTCTGAAACATCTCCAGAATCGAACCAACTACCCTGACAAGTCACATAACAACTAATAAGCATAAAATGAGGAGTAAATGTGGAGCATGGCTATAACACTTAAAACGACTGGGCGGGTTGTTATAACATTCCAATCTTTCTTGGATCGGGAGAGAGGGATAAACGAAAAAAGTGTAAAGTCTAGCTTTATTTCTATTCAATAAAATGAGAATCTTGTGTAGAGAATGTTGGTGAAATTCTTTACAAAAGGTCCAAATCCCCCTTCTGATCTAGATCTCTTCCTATTTATAAGGGCACATGGGCCACAAAACCCTATATGATACAACAAAAGGGAATATTTATAGAATTTTCTCTAAGGAATTTAAATCCTAAGACTGGTCGTCACTTCAGGCTGAAGATGGGTGCTCGTCCTCGTCTTCATTTTCTGCCAATTCGGTTTGACCTTGACATCACTTCATCCTTCACTAGGTCCCAGCCACGAAAGGCTATATTACCGTTGACTAGGTCAACTACGTAAAATGAAGTTTTTACCCATTAATACAGGTAGAAAGTACTCTCTTTTTACCCACCGGAGTAGAAACTGGAAAGTAAGAGTTCTTTTTAAATTTTTGGTTCTTTTTCCTTTTTCGTTTTCTCATTTGGTATTGGTATTTGTATTGGCATCCTACTAATTGGAGTTTATATCACGCAAAACCTGCAAAAGATGTGAACGCTTCCTTTTTGAATTTTTTTCATTATCAGAACTTAAACTTAAAGACATTTTGTTAAGGGTGAATACATCATAAGCATTCCACTGCAGTTCTTGGTGGTGACAGTTCATTTTCATACACGTTTGGGATGGGGAAGAATTTTTATTATCTGAAATTTTCGTTAACTTCATGAGTGGGGAAGAATTTCTGTGATCTTATTCAAAAGGTCTAGTTGAAAATTTGCAAGTTGAACTTTTACCAGACAAAAACCTAAGGAAAATGGTAAAAAATATTTTACCTTTCTAACTTTTTGTTAAAAGTGAAATTCCTCTTCACATTTTAGAGTATAACTTAATGATCCGCATATTGACCGGTGCTTTTGAAAAGATAATGTTCGTTCTGTCTTCTAGATTATCTACCTCTTTGACCAAAATTTTTTCTATCAACCTCTCAAAATTATCCTCTTTTCCTTTTGTTC
>AWOL01S0387416.1:0-29478 GCA_000715115.1 Nicotiana otophora
TTACAACTCAAGCCATCATCATCAGCAAACATATGATCAAACAGACCGGTTCAATGACATGCTGGTGGAATATCTCCGCCAATTTGCAACCGGGTCACAAATATATTGGGTGAAGCTTATGGATGCTGCTCAGCTATGTTTCAATTCACAAAAGTGCGCCCATACAAACAAAAGCACTTTTGAAATTGGTACCGGACAGCAACCGCTACTCCCACAGAATGTGAATACACCAAACATGCCAACATCTCATCGAGCTACCAGTTTCTCGACAGAATGGGAGCAAACTTTGAAGATAGTACAGAGCTATCTTGTCAAAGCCCAAGACAGGGCAACGAGATATGCCGAACAAAACCTTCGCTTTGCCCAACATCAAGCAAGGGACAAAGTGATGGTAAGAACTCCGAGGCGGAACTTGTTTGCAAAGAGGACCCAAGATCCTCGCCTATTGCAAAGCTACATTGGGCCTTTTTCTATTGAAAGGCGCATCGGGAAATCCACATACCAGCTGAACACACCAGCCTGGTGGAAAATCCATCCAGTCTTCCATGTCAGCAGCCTTAGGCCATTTCAGAAATACATGGAAGATCATTCAGAAATCCACCTCACAACACCGAGGGGAACATACCTCCCAACCATCAAGAGCCTGACCAATCATCATTATCCGACAGGTAAGGCTCCGAGGACGTCGCCAACTCAAGTGGGGGAGAATGTCATGGGCTGCTTTCTATCATCGACCCATGACCCCTTGGACGCGCCCCGTGGTATCCCGGCAAGCCTCCCAATGCCTAGCGCCACGGTCGGCCCCATGATCTCGGAAGCGCCAAGTGACAAGCGCGCATGCGCCTCTGTCGCCCCACCGATAATCAGTGCCAGTGCCCAGCGGCTAGTGAATACCATCAGTGTCGCGCGCACAGACAATGCCGCGCGCGCAAACAGTTCCCCGCGCGCAGACCTAATGCCAAGCACCAGCGCCCAGCCGCTGGCAGATCTAAATAGTGCCGCGCGCGCCAACAGCAATGCACGCGCAAACCCTGATGCGCAAGACAAAGTTGCTGCCATCAGACTTGCTTCCATAGAAGACTAAGTCCTTTTCATTGTAATTATAGAGTAGTTTTACTTCATTCATTTTCAGTGTGCTTCTACAGCTTTCTTAGGTCAACTCATGTAACTTTGATTTATTTTTTTTAAGCATTATTAAGGGGGACCAAAGCATTCAAACATTCAAGCATTCAAACAATTCTCTGTACTGGTGTCTCTCCCCTCGGACACCGCATTGCATCTTGTAATAGCTTTCATCATCATCAATACAATCATCAGCTTTCATCATCAATTGCTCATTTTCCGCTGCTCAATTGCTCACGACATTGGTTTTCCCATACGGCACTGACAATCTAGTCTAGCGTACGGAGGGGACCTCAGTTGGCGCATAGAAATCGCACTGACATCGGTTGCTTAGCCTTACGTCGCCCTTCCAAGGAACTTCAGGAAGGCACCGCGTAACAGCTATAGCGCACGTCTTCAGCGTGGGCCAAAGCGACCGGAATCGGATCGCCTAAAATTTTGGCGTCCCTTCAAAAACAACTTAAGGAACAATATTAATTGCCTCTCCATGACTGTTGCTCGTTTTATTGGCGTTTTGGGGCCATAAAACTGGAATTACGCCCGATTCCTAAATTTTCTTGTGCTATAGCCCACCCCTTTTGTATGGGCCCGGGCAATCAGACCCGAATCGCCTAAAACTTTGCCGGACCATCGAAAACGGCCTAAGGGACAATGGTCAATGCCTCGCCATGATCGTTCCTAATTTTTTAGCTATAAAAGTGGAATTCCGTCTGGTTCCCAAGTTTTCGTGTGCTATAGCCCACGCCTTCTGCATGAGCCCGTGCGACCGGACCCAGACCGCCTAAATTTTTTGCGGAGAATAAGAAATGACCTAAGGAACAATAGTCAGTGCCTCGCCATATATGTTCCTCATTTTGGCATTTTAGGGCCACACAACTGGAATTTCGCATGATTCCTAGATTTTCGTGTGCAATAGCCCATGCTTTCTGCATGGGCCCCGAAGACCGGACCCAGATCACCTAAAATTTTGCCGCCCCCTCAGAAAAGACCTAAGGAACAATATTCACAACATTTCCATGACCGTCACTCGTTTTTTACGTTTTAGGGACATAATTAGAATTTCATCCGATTCTCAGATTTTCGTGTGCTATAGCGCACGCCTTGTGTATGGTTCGGGCCCTCAAAAATGACCTAAGGAATAATTCACCGTCTCGCCATGATAATTACTCATTATTTTTTGCGTTTTAGGACCATAGAACTGGAATTCCGCCAGATTTTTAAATTTTCATATTCTATAGCCCCCGCCTTCTGCATGGGCCAGGATGACTAGAGCCAGATCGCCTAAAAAATTTTCGGACCATAAAATATGACCTAAGAAAAAATATTAACTACCTCACCATGACCGTTACTCGGGTTTTGGCGTTTTAGGGCCATAAAACTAAAATTTCGCTTGATTCCCAGATTTCCGTGTGCTATAATCCCATCCTTCTGCATGGGTCCAGGCAACCGGACCCGGATCGCCTAAAACTTTTCTGACCCTCAAAACCGACCTAATAAACAATATTCACCGCCTTGCCATTATCGTTTCTTATTCTTTGGCATTTAAGGGCCGTAAAATTGAAATTCCGCCTCATTATCAGATTTTCATGTGCTATAGCCCACGCCTTTACATGGGCCTGAGCGACCGGACCTGGATCACCTAAAAATTTATCTAACCATCAAAAATGACCTAAGGAACAATAGTCACTGCCTCGCCATGACCGCTCCTTATTTTTGACTTTTTAGGGCCATAAAACTGGAATTCTGCCCGATTCCCAAATTTTCGTGTGCAATTGCCCATGCCTCCTGCATGGGACTGGGCGAGTGGACCCAAATCACCTAAACTTTTGCCGGCTCCTCAGAAACGACCTAAGGAACAATGTTTTCGTTCGCTATAGCCCATGTCTTATGTATGGGCCCGGGCGATCATACCCAAATAGCCTAAAATATTGCCGGACCATAAAAATAACATATGGAACAATGGTCACCATCTCGCCATGACCGTTACTCATTTTTTGGCGTTTTAGGGCAAAAACACCGGAATTCTACCCGATTCCTAGATTATCGTGTGCTATAGCCTACTCTTTCATCATGGGTCGAGGAATCGGACCTAGTTCGCCTAAAATTTTGCCAGACCATCAAAAACGTCACCACCTCTCCATGACCGTTACTCATTTTATGGCATTTTAGGGCCATAAAATTGGAATTAAGCCCGATTCCCAAATTTTTGTGTGTTACAATCGGACCCGAATCGCCTAATATTTTGTTGGACTATAAAAAACGACCAATGGAACAATAGTAACCGCCCCGCCATGACCGTTCATCTTTTTTGGCATTTTAGGGCCATAAAACTGGAATTACGTCCGATTTCTAGATTTTCGTATGAAATAGCCCACACGTTCTATATGGGACCGGGCAACCGGACCCGGATCGGCTAACATTTTGTCGCCCCTTCAAAAATGACCTAAGGAACAATATTCACCGCCTTTCCATGACCGTTACTCGATTTGTTTTTATGTTTTTGGGCCATAATACTGGAACTCTGCCCGATTCCCAAATTTTTGTGTGATATAGCCCACGCCTTCTGCATGGTCCCGGGCAACCAGACCCGGATCGCCTAAAAGTTTTTTGGACAATAAAAAAATAAACTAAGGAATAATAGTCACCGCCCCATGATCGTTCCTCGTTTTGTGGTGTTTAAGGGCCTTAAAACTGGAATTCTGCCTGATTCCTTAATTTTCGTATGCTATCGCCCAACCTTCTGCATGGGCCCGGGAAACGGGATCCGCTCGAGCCCCGGATTGCCTAAAATTTTGCTGGACCATCAAAAACTACCTAAGGAATAATTGTCACTGCCTTGCCATTCTCGTTCCTCATCATTTGGCATTTTACGGCCATAAAACTGGAATTCCGTTCGATTCCCAAATTTTCATGTGCTATAGCCCACGCCTTCTTGCATGGGCCCGGGCGACCGAAACCGGATCGCCTAAGATTTTGTCTGCCCCTCAAAAATAATCAAAAGATTAATAGTCACTGCCTCGCCATGAACGTTGCTCGTTTTATGGCATTTTAGGGGCATAAAATTGGAATTCCGCCCGATTCTCAGATTTTCATGTGCTATAGCCCATCCTTATGCATGGGCCAGGACAAACGGACCCGGATCGCCTAAAAAATTTTCAGACCATCAAAAACGACAAAAGGAATGATAGTCACCGCCTCTCCATGACTGTTCCTCATTTTTGGCATTTTGGGGCCATTAAACTGAAATTCCGCATGATTCATATATTTTCGTGTGCTATAGCCCACGCCTTCTGCATGAGCCAATGCGATCGGAACCGGACCGCCTAAAATTTTGGGGGCTCTTCAAAAATGACCTAAGCAACAATATTCATCGCCTCGCCATGACCGTTGCTCGTTTTATTGGCGTTTTGGGGCCAGAAAACTGGAATTTCGCTTGATCCCCAGATTTTCGTGTGCTATAGCCCACCCCTTCTACATGGGCCCGGGCAACCGGACCCTATCTCCTAAAATTTTTTCAGACCATAAAAACGACATAAGGAATAATAGTCAGTGCCTCGCCATAATCGTTCCTCATTTTTTGGCGTTTTAGGGCCATAAAACTTGAATTCCCCGATTTCTAAATTTTCATGTGCTATAGCCCATGCCTTCTGCATGGGCCCGAGTGACTGGACCTGAATCCCCTAAAATTTTGCCGAACCATCAAAACAATCTAAGGAAAAATAGTCCCTGCCTTGCCATGACCGTTCCTCGTTTTAGTGGTTTAGGACCATAAAACTGGAATTTCGCTTGATTCCTAGATTTTTGTATGCAATAGCCTACACCTTCTGCATGGGTCCCGGCGACCGAACCCAATCCGCCTAAAAATTTTTTGGTACCTTAGAAAAGATCTAAGTAACAATATGCATCGCCTCGCCATGACCGTTACTCGTTATTTTTGGTGTTTTAGGGCCATAAAACTGGAATTCCACCCGATTCTCAAATTTTCATGTGTTATAGCCCACGCCTTCTGCATGGGCTTAGGCGATCGGACCCGGATTACCTAAAATTTTGTCGGACCATAAAAAATGACCTAAGGAACAATAGTCACCACCTCGCCATCACCGTTAGTCGTTTTTGGCGTTTTAGGGCCATAAAATCTTAATTAGCCTAGTTTTCATATTTTCGTGTGCTATATATAGCCCACGCCTTCTGCATAGGCCTGGGCGACAGGACCCGAATCGCCTAAAATTTTACGGGCCCATAAAAAATGACCTAATGAATTATAGTCATATCTTCGGCATGACCGTTCCACGTTTTTGGCGTTTTAGGGCCATAAAACAATAATTCAGGACGATTCCTAGATTTTCTTATGCTATAGTCCATGCCATCTGCATGAATTCGAGCGAACAACCCCAAATATCCTAAAATATAGCGGGCCCATAAAATGACCTAATTAATAATAATCCCCGCTTTCGTCATGATCGTACCTCATTTTTGGCAGTTTAGGGTCATAAATAAGGAATTTAGGACGATTCCTAGAGTTTCGTGTGCTATAGTCCATGCCATCTGCATGAATTCGGACGACTAACCCCGAATCTCCTAATATTTTGCGGGCCCATAAAAATGACCTTATGAACAGTAAACATTGCTTCGCCATGACTGTTTCTCATTTTTTGATATTTTAGAGCCAGAAAACAATAATTAATGATGATTCCTAGATTTTCGTGTGTTATATCCATGCCATCTGCATGAAGTCGAGCGACCGGTCCCGAATCTCTTAAAATTTTGTGGGCCCATAAAAAATGACCTAATTAACAATAGTCATCGCTTCGCCATACTGTTTCTTGTTTTTTGCTATTTTATGGCTATATAACGGGAATTCAGGACGATTTAACAGATTATTCGTGTGCATAGTCTACGCCATCTACATGAATTTGGGAAACCGGCCCCGAATCTCGCAAAATTTTTCGAGATCATAGAAAATGACCTAATGAATAATAGTTATCGCTTAGCCATGATCGTTCTTCGTGTTTTGGAATTTTGGGGGTCATAAAATAGGAATTCAGGAGGATTCCAAGATTTTTGTGTGCTATAGTCCACACCATCTGTATGAATTCGGGCAAACCGGTATCGAATCTCCTAAAATTTTGCAGGCCCATAAGAAATGACCTAATGAATAATAGTCATCGCTTCTCCATGATCACTCCTTAGTTTTTGGCGTTTTAGGTCCATAAAACAGAAATTCAGGATGATTCATAAATTTTCATGTGCTATAGTCCATGCCATCTATATGAATTCGGGCGACCGGCCAAGAATGTCCTAAAATTTTATGGGCCTATTAATAATAAACTAATAAACAATAGTTATCGCTTCGCCATGACCGTTCCTTGTCATTTGGCATTTTCGAGTCATAAAATTTGAATTCAAGACGATTTTCAGATTTTTGTGTGCTATAGTCCACACAATCTGCATGAATTCGTGCGATCGACCCCGAATCTCCTAAAATTTTATGGGCCCATCAAAATGATCTAATGAAAAATAATCATCGCTTCTCCATGATCTTTTGACGTTTTAGTTCCATAAAACAGGTATTCAGGACGATTCCCAATTTTTCGTGTGCTATAGTCCAAGCTATCTACATAAATTCGAGCGACCGACCCCGAATCTACTAAAATTTTGCGTGCCCATAAAAATGACCTAATGAATAATTGTCATCACTTCGTCTTTACGGTTCTTCATTTCTTGGCATTTTAGGGCCATAAAACATGAATTCGGGACAATTCTCAAATTTTCGCGTGCTACAGTCCATGCCATCTACATGAACTTGGGCGACCGGCCCCAAATCTCTTAAAATTTTGCGAGCCCATCAAAATCGACCTAATGAACAATAGTCATCACTTCTCCATGACCTCTCCTCATATTTTAGAATTTTAGGGCCATAAAATGGGAATTCATGACGATTCCAAAATTTTCGTGTGCTATAGTCTACGACATCTGCATGATATTGGGTGACCAGCCCTGAATCTACTAAAATCTTGCGGGCCCATAAAAATGACCTAATGAACAATAGTCATTGTTTCTCCATTACCGTTCCTCATTTTTTGGCATTTTAGGGCCATAAAACAGGAATTCAGGACGACTCCCAGATTTTCATGTGGTATAGTCCACGTCATCTGCATGAACTCGGTCGACCGGCCCCAAATCTCCTAAAATTTTGCGGTCCCATAAAAATGACCTAATGATCAATAGTCATTACTTCTCCATGATCACAGTTTTGACATTTTAGGGTCTTAAGATAGGAATTCAGGACGATTTTATGATTTTCGTGTGCTATAGTCCAAGCCATCTGTATGAATACGTGCGACGGTCCCCGAATATCTTAAATTTTTACGGGCCCATAAAAAATGAACTAATAAACAATAGTTATCGCTTCGTCATAACTGTTGCTAGTTTTTGGCATTTTAGGACCATAAAATACGAATTCGGGACGATTTTTAAATTTTCGTGTACTATAATCCACGCCATATGCATAATTTCGGACAATCAGCTCTGAATCTCCTAAAATTTTGCGGGCCCATAAAAAATGACCTAATGAAAAATATTAATCGCTCTCCATTACCGTTCCCTGATTTTGGCATTTTAGGGTCATAAAATAAGAATTTTGGATGATTCTCAGATTTTCATGTGCTATAGTCCACGCCATCTGCATAAACTTGGACGACCGACCCCGAATCTCCTAAAATTTTGCAGGCCCATAAAAAATGACCTAATGAACTATAATTATCACTTCGCCGTGACTGTTCCTTATTTTTTAGCTTTTTAGCACCGTAAAATAGAAATTCAGGACGATTCCAAGATTTGTGTGTGTTATATTCCACACCATCTGCATGAATTCGGGCTACCGGTCCCGAATCTCAAAAACTTTTGCGGGCCCATAAAATATGACCTAATGAAAAAAATTCATCGCTTCGCCATGACCATTCCATATTTTTGGCATTTTAGGGCCATAAAATAGCAATACAGGACAATTCCTAGATTTTCCTGTGTTATAACTCCACGCCATTTGCATGAACTTGGGCGACCGGCCCAAATCTCCTAAAATTTTGCGTGCCCATCAAAAATATTCTAATTGACAATAGTCATCGCTTCGTGATATCATTTCTTGTTTTTAGGCGTTTTAGGGCCGTAAAACAGGAATTTGGGACGATTTCTATATTTTCATGTGCTATAGTCCATGCCATCTGCATGAATTAGGGAGACCAGCCCGGAATCTACTAAAATTTTGCAGGCCCATAAAAAACGACTTAATGAACAATATCCATCGCTTCTCCATGACCGTTCGTCGTTTTTGTCTGTGTTTTAGGACCGTAAAATAAGAATTCGGGACGATTTCCAAATTTTTATGTGCTATTGTTCACGCCATCTATATGAATTCGGGTGACCGGCCTCGAAATTTTGAAAATTTTGCGGGCCCATCAAAAAGTACCTAATAAACAATAGTCATCGATTCACCATGACCTTTCCTCATTTTTGGCGTTTTAAGACCATAAAACAAAGTTTTAGGACGATTCTTAAATTTTCGTGCACTATAGTCCGCGCTATCTGTATGAATTCGGGCAACCTCCCTTGAATCTTCTAAAATTTTGCGGGCCCATCAAAAATGACTTAATGAATATAATCATCGCTTCGCCATATTTTTTCACGTTTTAGGGCCATAAAACAGGACTTCAGGACGATTCCTAAATTTTCGTATGTTGTAGTCCACGCCATCTGCATGATTTCGGGCACCAGCCCGAATCTCCTAAAATTTTGCGGGCCCATAAAAATGACCTAATGAATAATAGTCATCGCTTCATCATGATCGTTCCTCGTTTTTGGTGGTTTTGGGACACAAAATAAGAATTCACAACGATTACCAGATTTTCGTGTGCTAGTCCATACCATCTGCATGAATTCGGGCCAAATCTATGAAAATTTTGCGAGCTCATAAAAATGAGCTAATGGACAAAAGTCATCGCTACGTCATGACCGTTCCTTATATTTTGGCATTTTAGGATCATAAAATAGGAATTCAGGACGATTTCCAGATTTTTATGTGCGGTACTCCACGCCATCTGCATGAATTCGGGTGACCAGCCTCGAATCTCTTAAAATTTTGCGTGCCCATCAAAAACAACCTAAAGAATAATACACATCTCTTCTCTATGACCGCTACTCATGTTTTGGCATTTTAGGACCATGAAATAGGAATTTAGGACGATTCCTAGATTTTTGCACCCTATAGTCCACACCATTGCCGTTTCTTATTTTTTAGCGTTTTAAGGCCATAAAACAGGAATTCTGGATGATTCCTAGATTTTTGTGTGCTATACACCACACCATCTGCATGAATTCGGGCACCGACCCCGAATCTCCTAAAATTTTATGGGCCCATAAAAAATGACCTAATGAACAATAGTCATCGCTTCGCCATGACCGTTCCTCGTGTTTTAGCGTTTTCGAGCCATAAAACAGGAATTTAAGACGATTCCTAGATTTTTGTGTGCTACATGCATAAATTAGGGCGATCAACCTCGAATATACTAAAATTGCACGGGCCCATCAATAATGACCTAATGAACAAGAATCATCATTTTGCCATGATTGTTTCTCGTTTTTAGGCATATTAGGGCCATAAGACAGGAATTCAGGACGATTTCTAGATTTTCGTGCGCTATAGTCTACACCTTATGCATGAATTCGGGCGGCCCCAAATCTATTAATATTTTTTAGGCTCATAAAAAATAGTCTAACGAACAATAGTCATCGCTTCTCCATGACCGTTACTCATTTTTGGGAGTTTTAGGGCCATAAAAGAGGAATTAAGGAAGATTCCCAAATTTTCTTGTGCTATAGTCCACGTCATCTGCATGAATTCGGGCGACCGGCCCCGAATGTCCTTAAAATTTTGCGGGCCCATACAAAATGACCTCATGGATAATAGTCATCGTTTTTTCATGACTGTTTATCATTTTTGGCATTTTAGAGCCATAAAACAGGAATTCATGATGATTCCTAGATTTTCGTGTGCTATAATCCACACCATCTGCATGAATCGACCCCGAATCTCCTAAAATTTTACGGTCCCATAAAAATGACCTAATGAATAATAGTCATCGCTTCGCCATGACCGTTTCTCATTTTTGGCATTTTAGGGCCATAAATCAGAATTTAAGGCTATTCCCAGATTTTCATGTACTATAGTCCATGCCATCTGCATGAATTCGGGCTACTAGCCGTGAATCTCCTAAAATTTTGCAGGCCCATCAAGAATGACCTAATGAACAATAGTCACCACTTCGCCATAATTGTTCCTCATTTTTGCGTTTTAGGGCCATAAAATAGAAATTCAAAACGATTTCCAAATTTTCATGTGCTATAGTCCAAGCCATCTGCATGAATTCGGGCGACCGACTCCGATTCTCGTAAAATTTTGCGGGCCCATTAAAACGACATAATTAACAATAGTCATCGTTTCGCCATGCCCGTTCCTTATTTTTTGGTATTTTAGGGCCATAATATAGGATTTCAAGACGATTCTCAAATTTTCGTGTGCTAGTATACGCCATCTGTATGAATTCGGATGACGGGTTTCGAATCGCCTAAAATTTTCTAAGCCCATCAGAAATGACATAATGAACTAGTCATTTCTTCGCCATAATTGTTCCTCGTTTTTGTCGTTTTAGGGCCTTGTGAGCAATACTCACTATGACTAATGTTGTTTTTTGGCGTTTCAGTGTCACGAAACAAGAACTAATGATTATTTTTATTTTTTTTCATGCGTTTATATACATGATGATTTTTCTGTATTTGGTTGACGTACTCTGATTGGCCTAAAATTGGTGGATTGATCAGATACGGCCTTATGAGTGATACTCATCATGACTAACTTTATTTTTGTCATTTCAGGGTCATGATACATGAATTAATGATTACTTCCATTATTTCGTGTGTTTATATACATAATTATTTTCCTAAATTTGATTGAAGGACTTCGATTCGCCAAAAAATTAGTGGATCCATTAGATACGTCCTTGTGAGCAAAACTCACCATGACTAACGTTTTTTTAGTGTTTCAGGGTCATAGAACATTAATTATCATCATTTTCATAATTTGTGTGTTTATATACATGATGATTTTCCTGATTTTGATAGACAGATTCCGATTGACCTAAAAATCCTTGGATCTATGGGATACGGTCTTATAAGCAATACTTACCATCACTAACCGTATTTATTAGTGTTTCGGATCCTGAAACAGGAATTAATATTTATTCTATTTTTCATGTGTTTATATACATCATGATTTTCCTGAATTTGGTTGATGGATTCCGATTGGCCTAACAATTGGTGGATCCATCAGATACGGCCTTGTAAGCATTATTCATCACGACTAACATTATTTTTGCGCTTTAGGGACATCAAACATGAATTAATAAATATTTTTATTTTTCGTGTCATACATGATGATTTTCCTGAATTTTGTTGATGGACTCAGATTGATCTAAAATTTGATGGATTCATGTGATACGACCATGCAAGCAATACTCACCAATACTGATATAATTTTTTAGCGTTTTAGAATCATAAAATAGGGATTAATGATTATTTCTATTTTCCGTGTGTTTATATACATGCTGATTTTCCTAAATATGATTGACGGACTCCAATTAGCCTAAAAATCTGTGGATCCATGGGATATGATGTTCTGAGCAATACTCATCATGATTAACATTAATGTTTTGAGTTTCGGAGTTATGAAACAGAAATTAATGATTAATTCCATTATTTCATATGTTTATACGGATTCCGATTGACCTAAAAATTTATGGATCCATCTGATACGGCCCCTGGAGCTATAGTCACCAGGACTAATATTACCTTTTGGCATTTCGTGGTCATAAGAAAACTATGCACGACCACTTGGATTCTACCGCTTAAAAAGTTGACGGACTCTGATTGCCTGAAATTTGATGGGTCCATCGAAAACGACTTTGTGATCAATACTCGCCATGACTAACATTGTATTATGGCGTTTCGGGGTCTTGCAACATGAATTAGTAAATATGTCTACATGATGATTTTCCTGAATTTCGTTGACGGACTCCGATTGACCCAAAAAATTGGTGAATTCATCAGATACGGCCTTAGGTTACCAATCAAATGTTTGCTACGTGCAAGAAATCATTCCGGTTGACAAAAAACTTTCATGATTACCGCTATATTTATCATAATTCCATAATTTTCTTTAATTCATTCGCCATTTTTAAGACTCTTTTCCTTATCATAATATTTTCCTATCAGCTTACATGAAAGAATAACAAGTCACAACCAAGATAAATATGGCTCTCTACTCAGTAAATTCATATTATACAAGCTTTGGAAGAGTGTCTGTATACATCAACCGCTGAGGGCACATTTGCTACTAGGAAAAAACAATACATTTACATGATGTTAGTCCCAATATGGAACCAGAAAGAATGGCAATTTACATTTCTCTTGCTAAATCAAGCACAGTATACATAAGCAGCCACTGTCCCTTTGGCATGGCCGAAAAATCCGAATATCAAACTTGTCAGTCTTCTTGGTCTGCAGCAAAATGGTTAAGTTCGTTGAGAAATCTCCGAAAGACAACTGGCGAATCCAGGATTTAGAATCGGTGGATTCAGAATCAGTATCATCAACGCATCTTATAGTGTGTTTTTTTGCATATGTATACATAGTTCGAGAAGAAAGTAGTGTGTTCAGTTCAACCCACAGAACTCGTCCTAGATACGAAAGATAACCGCAAGGTTAAAGGAGGAGAGCAACAAAGGTTACTTACATGAGCTTCATGATTTAAGAATCATCTAGCAGTCTTTTCAGCTTAGCTACCTGGTGTTGTTGGCCGCCTGTTTTAACCAAGCGTCAGTATTTGGAAAGGTCATAACTTCTTGCAGAAATTATCTTGCATATATTGCTAACATATTTGGTAACATACTAATACTAATAAATGACGAATTTAAGTTATCTACACCGTCAATGTGAGGAATGTTTACACCATCCGGTCATCTTTACCTACCGTAACAGGTAACTTGTCTTATATTCAAGATTACAGACTTCACATTTTAAGGAGGCTTACTTGTTGATATCATTTGAGTGACCCGATAGAGCAAAAAAATTCCTTACACTGACAGTGTATATAACTTAAGCCCGCAAATGACAGTTTCTGATAAAATTTGTCTGCACCAAACTTTGCTGTGTTTTGCTTTCCTATCACTGTTGTATGGACAATTTGCATGTAGCCATCAACAAGATTAAGAAATTACCTTTTTAAGATACTTCTTGTGAAGTTTCATTGCACCAGTGCAAGCCTTTTTAGCATCCAGGTTTCCATTAACATCATTCAGTATCTGCAAATAGAAAACAAATGACTAAAGTATGAATCCATATAAGAGGCAAGCAATGAACCTTCCTAAAAATCAGTATAAATACAAGTATGTATTACTCCTTGAGTTGGAAATCAGAATAACATTTAAGTTTATGTATGTGAAAACCTTAACAACGTCGTCTAGTCCTCTTGCTTCTGTCAGCAACTTATCGCTCTTGTCTTTCAGGACACTGGCTACTAGAAAAACAGATATCGGTAGGGGAGCTTCTGAAGCTTTGCCACCATTTTTCATGTTTTCTCGCTCGTATTTCCCAATATGGCGCGATTTTGATTTAGATTTAGATTCTTCAGATTTTTCAGCAGCTAATTCAGGATCTTCATACAAAAGAAACAAGTCCGGATCAAATTCCAGTGCCCACATCATCTGTTCAAAAAAGGTTAAGACAAAGCCAAAAAATTTAGGAACAATAAAAGCATCAGTATTAGATCATTGAATAAATAGCTCTGAACTAAGAAGAGGTTTTTCAGTAGAAAAAACTTACCTCCCAAAGATATAATGAATCACAAAAGGAAAACTCTCGGCGAAACAAAACCATGAGCATCCGAACAGCAAACAGATAATCACCTCCACCTAATTTATCTGTAGGCCAAGATCAGAAGGAAAATACTATATTACTTTTTACGCGAAGGGAAATGAGGAAGTTAAATTGTTTGCTTATTGCTCAGTATTTAAATGAAGAGGAGCCTTGGAGCATCGGCAAAGTTGTCTCCATGTGACCTATAGGTCACGGGTTCGAGCCGTGTAACCAGTCACTAGTGCTTGCATTAGGGTAGGCTGTCTACATTTACACCCCTTGGGGTGCGACCCTTAACAGCCGGAACAGTAACAATGAAAATGGCCCCCAGACCCTGCGTGAACGCGGGATGCCCTGTGTACCGGACTGCCCTTTATTGCTCAAAATTTTAATATGAAAGTAAAGAGATTTACCTAAGTGTTGGTGAAGTTTGGGATCAATAACTTGAGTTACTGAAGCTAGGTTATTTAGCTGTGATTCTACGCCAACAGAACTCTCGGTGTATCTGAAATTGCCTCTCTTTGAAATTTGGCACAATAGTTGGTATCAGTCATAAGAATTGCAAAAACATAAAACATACAGTAATGCAAATAACTGAAGATGTTACTCAAAATGTAACATAGTATTCAGGAAAATTCGGGGAACAATGAGCATAAAAGTAATACTCGGAAAATACATATTTGATAAGTACTTTATATCATTAGATATAATGTAAGAATGCCGTTTGAGCAAAGTTTATAAGTATGTACCAGTCTCCTCATTAAACGTTCGAAGCACCAGAACGCATCTGCTTCATCGTCAAGAAGAATAATCATGGGCGAGCAAAGATCACTCATCCCTGTTCAGAAATGACAAGATCTTTATAGTTTTAGAACAAACAAGAAGTAATAAAACATTTTTTTTCAAGAAGATTTTTTGATAACACACCTTGACAATAATTAACATCTTTGTCAAACCAAGCATACACAGAAAGGATATCCCAAAGCTTTGATAGATTCTCTTGTTTCTCATAAAACACAAGTGACCTGTCTGTGCGAGCCACATCGAGTCCTAGCACAAGTACGAATCCAAGAATGAAAGGTTACAAGACATAAACAAAGAAATTTTCAATATGAAGAGAAAGGAAGCCGATAAACTATGTTGCTCAGACTCCTCAAAAATACTGCCGGATACGTGTCAGAGAGTCCAAAAGTAGTGCATTTGTGGAGGATCCAACGTGGGTGCCACGGCGTTTTTGGAAAGTCCGAGCAACATAGACGATAAGTATTCTCATATTGATAAGATACATCTGTAGTGCATCCCTCAAATCCATACTTGATTTACCTTACTGAAAACTGTGTGCAGACAAAGACTTTTGCAGATTGACTATTAAAAGTAAAGTGAAATCTATATAAATAACCAACCTATTTGGTGTAATGAGAGTTTCCACTCTATTACTCTTTTGTCATGTTCCTTTACCATTTCAAAACCACTGGAATCACCTGTTATTGCATGGTCAAACAATGATTAAATCTCAACACCATACGCGTCCAACAACCCTATAGCCATATATAGAAGGAAAACAGAGAAAAAAGGAAACGAAAAGACAAGTTGAGAACTCTACATCTTCAGGATTACCATTTGCTTGACTAGCTGAAGTCGCTTCTTTCGCTGCATTTGCCTCTTGAAGTACTAAAGGATCTAAAATGGGATCACCATCTTCTGTTATTACAGGTGCAGTAATAAATCTACCACTTCCAATCGTCGGAAACATTGTGCGGCATTCTTCTTTTAATACAGCATATTGTGTCCTAATGATTAAGCATTATAAGGATTTTAGACAACATATAAGCATTCTATACTTTTGTTGAAAAGAAAGTAAAGTACCTCCGTAGCTTTCGTATATCCTCTCGTTCTGCATACGTGCTCTTTGGATCGTAGCAACCAAGTAAGAATTCCCAAACTTCACCTCTAATTGATGGATGAATTCCCTAAAATGTCACAGATACATGTAAAATATTCGTCTACTATTTTACCATAATAATCGTCTCGCCTTGTATTAGTTTAGGAAAGACTAAAATAATGTAAGACTAATTCATTTTGTTCCACAAAGAATCGAAATAATTGTGCATCATATGCCACATAAAGCTTCAGAAAATTTAAGCTTACCCCGCGGTGAATTCGACCAAGTGTTTTGCCTATATCAAGATAACCTTCAGGGGAAAATGCAGCACGCCATTTTCTTGCGCTTAGAGTTTTTCCGTTCTGAATAAGTAGAATGTTAGATAGTAAAACATGAGTAGAACATATGAAAGCAAGGGGAGCAGGGATATGCAGTAAGGCAAAAAACTTATAGCCAGGAAAATATCATCAGAAATTCTGACCAATTTTATAAAATTAGATTCAGAGTTGTAGCGGAAAACAGACAAATTAGATCAAGTTTTTGAGAACTAAACAACAGCAGAGATAGTCAAAAGTATAACACCTCCTCTGTGTCTTCAAATGCTTGTCCAGCCTTAGGAGCCAAAAATTTCATTAAGGGATATCAAAGGAGTAAACAAATGAAAAAACTAAGAGGATTCAAAATGTAGTGTATATACATAAAAATAAACTTTTGACCTAGGTACACAGTGTAATTTTCCGAAGGGGTGCCAATTGACACCCCTTAACCTAAGGTGGCCCCGCCACTACTCCGGACAATATATAATGAGGACATACATACCTACAACCAGAATAAGAGGCCGTTCTTACCTCTTTCGTCCTAATATTAACCTGGATTAAGGTTCACTCTTGCTTCGCTCGCCCAACCTCCACAATGGACTTCTGGATGAAAGAACTTCATTTTGTTCCAAATTTGCAAATATGGACATTCAAAAATCATCCTGAGTCGAGGGTCTACCGGAAACAGCCTCTGTCTTTTTGAAGGTAGGGATAAGGTCTGCGTACACTCTACGCTCCCCAGACCTCACTTGTGGGACTACACATGTTGTTATTGGACATTCAAAAATCACAATCTGCAGTCTAATAAGAGTGGCCACTGCTGTTCTGACTGGAGAGAAATTTCGAACAGCGTATTACAAACAACTACTGATCATTTCTTATTAGCATGTCAAGGTTACTAATCAAGTTTCGCTCTTTAGCTCCTTAAACTATGAAAGTATACATCCAATTTGTAATTTCTTGATCCCACCTCCACCCCCCTCCCAACCCCAACACAAAACTTGTAATTGAACATTATTTTCATATCCGTAATAGTGCGAAAAGAAGGCCTGGCTCCAAGTTGTTCCCTCAGATCAAGTTCAGCTACGTTTACTAACTGCTACTCTGAATATAAACATAAAGATTTTACAAGCTGAAACATGCACGTGCACATCTCAACAAAAATAAGAGAAAAAAAGGAAAAAGGGGAGGAAACAAATACTCACTCCATTCCCTATTTCCTTATTAGTCCGCTTAAAAAAAAAGTAACATTTCTGTATTTGAAAACAATTTACCTTAAACTTTTTATTTTACTATTTTTTCCTAAAAAAAAAAAGTTTTATAACCACGCAAATGTTACCGCACCACAAGTTTCAAAAATTTTATAGTCACATATATCTCATGTCATATTCTTTTTTTTTTCTTAAATTCCGTACCGATTCAAACTATGTCACCTAAATTGGAACGGAAAGAATATAGCAATGGTGATAATAGGTGTGCAGAAAATACAAACCTTGATTCTAAACTTGGACTTGGGAACATCTGTACATTCAGGGCGAACCTGATAAAATGAATCAGCTGGAGCACCAGGATCCCTCCACATTTTCGAAATATCTAAAGTTGTCATCTTTTTATATAATATTTCCTCAAATTAATCCCAAAAAAAACCAGCACCCACCAGTTGCAGCTCCTCAAAAAAAAAATTCTTTGCTGGTGGAGTCGAAACAACAAAAACAAAACAAACAAAATTTGAAGAGAGAAAAAAAAAGAAGCAAGAAAATGGTATTTTTTTTTTCCTTTTCTTGCTTTTGTTTTTGCTGTTTTTGCTGGCGGTGGCGTTGTGGTTGGGGGGGATTTTTAAAGGTTTTCTTCTTGTTTGTAAATTTCTGTTGTTTTTCTTCTTTTTTGTCACAATTTTTTTGTCTGTTTAATGGCCCCCAACACATCCACACACAAACATTGGCCGTTTAATGCGTAAATAACTTATATAATGTGTTCTCTGGTCTTACGTTTTTTGTCTTCGTTTTCTACGTAACAGTCTTACCTTGTGTTTTTTTCCTCTAGAAAAGTTTATAGCGAGAAAGACGCGGGATCGAAGGACTTGTTAGTTGTTACCCATTTTCCCTTCCTGCGCGGGTATTGAATAGTGGTACTTTTGAATGGTCGTTCATTGGTCAATTTGACTTGGAACGAATTGGAAATTGTCCATTCGTGTTTAGGTCGGCTTATATGTACCTCGACTATTTCAATGGCACATGTTGTCTTCTGATAGTCAGGTACCATTTCACCATATTGTGGTCTGAAATCACAAAAGGCGATCTATAATCTTATTCGAATTCAAACCTATTATTTTTGTATATGTATATATAATTCGAACTGAAATTTTTCCCGCTATTAGAACTAAAAAGAATCTTAGGATGTATGTTGATAAATGATGAAAAGTGTATATTTTTGAGTATATTTGCATATTATTTCTTGTGTGAGTTGCGGGAGATTACATGATTTTTGAATTAAGTAAAATATATTCATTACGTGTTTCTTGTGTATAGGAGTAAGTCTGGATAATAAGTGATCAAAAGATGTCAATATGTTGTAAAAAAAGAGAGGAAGAAATAGGAGCTCGTCCATTCTCACGCATGGCACGAAAACATACGCGAAAAGAAGACAATTGAGTGCACAAAACAGTGAAGTGAAGCAAAGGCACGGATCGCTTCGCGAAATGAAAAATATTCAAAGGCTGAATCCGCGTCTATGGGCGCGCAACGTGCAAGCGTGGACGCGGATTTCAGCTTTCCTATCCGAGATTGGATTGCATTAGACGACCCTCCGATCCACCCTACCTAGGTCATATAAATACACTCTAAACATGATTTTACAGAACTTTAGAGTGGGTGACACTACTTTAGGGTTAAAGAAGACTTTAGAGAAGAAGAACACCCTAGGAGCAAGGCAAAAGATTCGGCAACGAGTTTTTCCTTTCGTCTTCCAATTTTCCATTATTGGTTATAAATTTTAGTATTGTAGTTTTACATACTATTATGAATAGCTAATTTACTATCTAGGGTTTTGACGGAACCTTTGGTAGGATAAATTCTTGTTATGTCTTTATATAATTGAGTCGTTGGATTTCTCTACTTGTTCAACTAAGTGTTTATTGTTGTTGATTATATGGTCATCAATTGAATGTGCCTATTTATTATGTATTGCTTGAGAAAGGGTACATATGTAGGTGGTTGTGAATAACGTCACTCCTAACATATGTGAGAAATCAATACAACGAGTTTAAATGTGGGTTTAGGAATAACAAAGCCTTGACATGGTCATAGTGAGGGAGATGTAGCGGAAATGATTCCGACAATTGGTGAAATCATAACTGTATGCCTCCTTAATCTTGTCTCCAACTCTTAGTATCTTTAGTTGTTAATTTATTACTTTAATTTGTTAGTTAATTAGTTAGACATAGGAATCTTATTCCTTCTGTTTCAATTTAGATGAGGTAGTTTGACTCAACACGGAATTTAAGGAAAAAAAAAACTTTTAAAATTTGTTATCTTAAAAGCTTAAGGGGTAAAACCTTTGTGGGGTCATGAAATTTGTATAGTTATAAAAGCTTCTTATTAAGGGTAAAATGGGTAAAATGAAGAGTTTAAAGTTGAATTATTTTTAAATTTAAAAATGTGTCATTTATTTTAGAACATACTAAAAAGGAAAGTATCTCATCTAATTTGAAACAGAGGGAGTAATATTTATAACTTAGGAATTATTCGAGCTTGTCTTGTTAGTGATAGTGAAAATTTATAATTAAATCTTAGTTCTCTGTGGGATTCAACTTCGAACTCTTAGACCGGATTATATTTGCAGCAACCGCTTGTCTTTTTTAGGACTAAAGTTGAGCGTGATCATCTGCATTAAGGTTTATTAATTTGATAGTAGAGCCAATGTTTGGAAACGTACAAAAAACAATGTTTGTATGGACCATTGTTTAAAATCAAATTCATTTTTTACTTTTTTTCATCGATCAAGATTTAGTCTCCCGGAAATAGTCTTTCTACTCCTTCGGCGTAGGGGTAAGGTCTCCGTACACTCTACCTTCCTCAGACCCCATTTGGTAGGATTTTACTGTATTGTTGTTGTTTGTGTTGTCATCAATCAAGACTTCATGCTACTTATATGTTTTAAAAGCTTTATTTTTTAGTAACAAAAACAAACCTAGTATAATCTCACATAGTGGGGTCAGGAAAGGGTAGTGTGTACGCAGTCTTACCCCTACCTTGTGGAGATAGAGATGTTATTTTCAATAGACTCTCGGCTCAGAGAAGCATAAACACCACATTAAAGAAGAGGAAAACAAGCGCAACAGTGAGAGGCCATGTAAAAGCAACATAACTAACAACCAAATAATCAGGAGACTACAATGAAAGAAATGACAGGTACTCATAGAAATCTAATGCCAGCAGAATACTAACGTACGTGCTAATACTACTGGTATGATAGGGAGAATACGAAACTAACTACCCTACTACCATAATCTCCAACCTCCACACCTTCCTATCAAAGGTCATGTCCTCGATCAGCTGAAGTTGCGCCATATCTTGCCTAATCACCTCACCCCAATTCTTCTTCAGCCTACCTCTACCTCTCCTTAGGCCTTCTAATGTCAACCTCTTACACCTCCTGACCGGAGCGTCTGTGCTCTGCCTCCTCACATGTCCAAACCATCTAAGCCTTGCTTCCCACATCTTGTCCTCAATTGGGCCCACAACCACCTTGTCTCGAATAACATCATTCCTAATCATATCTAACCTTGTGTGCCTACATATCCATCTCAACATCCTCGTTTCTGCTACTTTCATCTTCTGGACATGGGAGCTCTTGACTAGCCAACATTCAGCCCCATACAATATAGTCGGCCTCACTACCGTTCTGTAGAACTTACCTTTGAGTTTTGCTAGGACCTTCTTACCACACCAGACACCGGAAACAAGTCTCCATTTCATCCATCCCGTTCCAATACGATGTGTGACATCTTCATCGATCTCCCCATCCCCCTGTATAATAAACCCAATGTACTTAAAACTTCCTTTCCTAGGGATGATTTATGAATCCAGCCTCACCTCCCCTACCACTTTCTGAGTCATCCTATTGAACTTACACTCCAGATATTCCGACTTAGTTCTACTCAACTTGAAACCTTTAGACTCCAGGGTCTGCCTCCACATCTCTATCCTCACGTTAACGACGCCTCGCGTCTCGTTAATCAATGCAATGTCATCCGCAAAAAATTTATTTTTTATTTTTAATATTTGAAATATTCACATATGATACATTTATGGGTCATTTGACAAAGATAAGTCATGCAGAGATAGTAATACTTTAGTTTTGCTCAAAGTAACAAAGAAAAAAGAAACTTCTATTTATTTTGTGATTCTTAACTCCTCAACTAAGTAACAGTAACTAATGAGATCTTCCACACTCATAGTGCCTAGGAATAGGCAGCAGCGAAGTAGGGGTGTCAAAATTTAAAAAATAACGAAGTAGCATTTTTATTGAAGGGTGTCAAAGTTTAAAGAAGTAAATATACAAAAAAGTTAAGGAGAGTTAATACATACTCCTTCCGTTCCCGTTTATGTGAACATATTTCCTTTTTTGGTCCGTTTCAAAAAGAATGACCCCTTTCTAAATTTGAAAATAATTTTGCTTAAACTTACAATTCTATCTTTAATGAGAAGTTTTTATAACCGCACAAATACTCTGAGCCCTTTTTTGACTTGTTTAGGACCACAAATTCCAAAAGTCTTCATTTCTTCTTAAACTCCGTACCCAATCAAACAGGTTCACATAAATTGGAACGAAAGGAGTAGTATATATACATAAAAAAAATTGTTACCTATCTAAACAGTATAATTTTCCGACGTAGGAATGTCAATTGACACCTCTTGAAGCTATGTAGCTCCGACACTGGAAATAGGATATTATAGCACTTGAAAATACTATTATGTTTTCCAGGATCTTTAAATTATCAATTTTCCTAGTTTTATTCTTCTTTCAGGTTACAGATGGCTAGCTGCAGGCAGGGGAAGTGGGGTTGATATAATTTGCAGAGGATGAAATTCAGATTATTGCTCAAGAATAGTTTAATTTAGTAAATTACAACTGATCTAACTACAACATGGCATCACATATAATAAATTCGATCTTTCATATTGTTAACACTAAGCTCATTTTAACTTTAAAATTATGGGTTCATATATATTAAATTTTAATGCAGTTTCGCATATATATGATGCTCATGTCAAAATACTAGTTTCAAACGAACCCGTTGTCTAAAAGCTAGATCTTCCACCGGGAATGCTCTTTCCACAGCTCACTACATTGGTTCTAATCAGGGGCGGATGCAACATAGAGTTACAATTGAACCCAATACTTTTGGCGCAGAGCATAAATTTATATGTAAAAAATACTAAAATTATATTAAATAGTAGATATGAACTCATAACTTTAAAAATATAATGAGTTCAATGCTAAAAACTTTAAATATCGAACCATAAAATTAAAATTTTAGATCCACCTCTGATTCCAATCCTTGCACGACCACACTAATATATTAGAGGTGCATCAATCCCTCTTAATTACCAGAGGTGGATCTAAAGCAAGTTCGATAGGTACAACTTAATTCATTACTTTCAATTCATAATATATATATGTATGGGGAAAACATTCAAAAGGTGGTATACATATGATAAAGATTATACTCCATCTGTTTTAATTTATGTAATTTAATTTGAATTGGCACGGAATTAGAAAAAAATAAAAACTCTTGAAATTTATGGCTTAAAACATATCACTACAGTTCTGTGAATATTAAACTTCTGAAAACATGTGGTCATAAAGAGTTAATACCGTAAAACCTCCTTAAACTATTACATTTTTGTCAGTTTCCTATTTAAACTATTCGGTATCCCCAAAACCCTCCTGAACTATATTGTCGCTCGTATTAAACCCACCTCGTTGCTGATCTGGCATAACATGTGTAGATACTCGTTTGGGAGCGCGTGGTAGCTGAAAAAAGCCTTGAAAATGGCTCACCTAACAGAAAATAATGGCTAATTAGCCTAACCCTCTTTCAAACTTATTTTTTTTAATAAATATTCTCCTTATTTCAGTTATATCCATCTTTCTTCCTCATTTTTAACCATTCTTCCTTATTTTTTCACCTTTCTTCTTTGTTTTTCACCTTCTTCTTCATTTTTAACCTTTTTTCTTCAGTTCTCTACATAGGTTTTCCCTGAAAAATTTTCTCCCTCTCTTGTTTCTTCTGAAATTATTTATTCTCTTTCTTATTTTAGTCTTCTTTCATGTCTTACACATATTGTTGAAAGAATACCCATTTAAATCTTCTTATTAAACTCAAAACCTTGTAAAGAATAAAGTTGAATCTCTTGAACCATCTTTATGTAATCTGGAATTAGAGAATGTAATTGCTGGGCAATTGGTTTTTTATTTGCAAAATTTTATTTTATGTAATCTTTTTTATGTAATATAAGATGACTTTTAAGAAATACAACACTATATGCCTTTATTTATATTTTAACTGTACTACAAAGTGAATATAGATAAGGACTTATCAATTGGAGTCTAACATAAAGCACAATCACCATTAAACCTAAAATTAACACAGTACATTAGATATTATTTTAGTCAAAACTCCTAGAATTAATCAATCATTCGAGAGTAATACATCATGAGTAAACTATATAAAATTTTGTACGAACCATAAGTTAATATAGATAGATAGACGTACCTTTAAAAGTCCAATATGGGGTTTTAATATATAGGAAAATATAGTTCATGGAGGTTTTGGGTACATCATATAGTTTAAGTAGGTAAGTGACAAAAAAATGATAGTTTAGGCGGGTTTTAGGCTGAGTTAAATAGCCACGTGTAGTGCTACATGTCACGTTTTTTAGGTAATTAGGAGCGTGTACTAGACGCACATCTAAGAATGCAAGTAGAGGGTTTTAATATGAAGGACAATATAATTCAGGGGGGTTTTGGGGACACCGAATAGTTTAAGTAGGAAGCGAACAAAAACTTGATAGTTTAGGAAGATTTTAGGATATTAACTCGGTCATAAATTTGTCATAATATTTGTGTGATTGTAACAACTTCTAATTAAGAGCAAAATAAGAAGTTTAAAATTAATTATTTTTAATTTTTAACGAACTAAAATAAAGTATGTTATATAAACTGGAGCGAATGAAAAACATATTTTAAATTCACTAACTCTAAATTATAAATTCGCTTTTAACCAGAAAGCTACAATGTTGAGGTTGGCTTCTCAATATGTCATCTATGATCTAATCAAATACCAAATATGACATGTAGCACTCTGTACGTTATTTATGGACTATTTATTATCTAGCCAATACCACACATAGCCTTTAGAAATGCGTCGTTTCATTGCCTTAAAAGTTAAATGCATCGTTTTATGGACTATTTATTGTCTAGCCAATACCACTCTAAATTATACTCCTTTCATTCCACTTTAATTGATTTTTTAACCTTTTTTATAGTCCATAATATTTAATTTTTTCAAATATCAAGAAGGAATTAATTTTTTTTTTCCAGAGTTGTCATTGGAACAAAAAGTCTGGGAATATTTGTTATATTTCTAATGAACAAATTAAGGTTAATATGCTCAATTCATTATTAAGTAATGCTAAAACTTAAATTCCTTAATATATGTGAAAATAGCCAAAAATTAATTAAAATGGACTTGGGGGAGTAACTATTTTTACTTATGGTATTTGAATAGATTATATATACATATTAAATGAACTTTTAATGAACTATAAGATTTGAGTTATAGTTATTGAGTTCTGCCGAAGTCGTAACTACGACGGCGTGGCTCCATCCCTGTTAGTTGGAATCCAAAATTTTGTAGAAAGTACTTTGGATAGCTCATGATCAGTTAGTGCATTTTTTGCGTTATGCTAAAAAAACTGGAATACTATACGGGAAGTTTCATTTGACACACTAACGTACTTTTTATATATAGCGGCAGAATCAAGATTTAAATATATGAGTTCGAGTTCAGAATTATAACACAGGCCAGTTGATTTATTGGATTCATAATCTATAATTTATACTTATTTAATAAAAAAATTTAAATACATATACAAGTTCGATCTAACTTTTACTAAGTTCCGACTTCGGATGAACCCATAAAAAGTATGCTAAATCCTAGTAATTAATGTCAATGTTGCAAAAAAAAAAAAAGGTCTAGGGGTCGAGCCTTGGGTATGAAGTCGTCTTTGTTAAGGAGCCTTTATCCTCTAAAATGGAATTTTTCGGTATCCAAATTTAGTCGGGCTCTAATATGACCTGGTACTGGACATAAGGTGGGAAACCAAAAAAAAAGGGTAGCTTTGGAAATTTGAAAGTTACATATATGGACTGCTAATTAAATTCCACCTAAAAGAAGATGACTTCACTAAATAAATTATTTATTAGACAATTAATGGATTAGGACTTCTGGAGTCAGCTGCTAATATATCCATAATTTCTGATTTTCTTTATACCTAATCAAATCTTAGGAGAATGTCAACTCTACCCTTTAAAATAAAGGTCAAATACTTTATTCTTTCATGTCAGCAGTATATTTTTCTAAGCTCTAAATAACTAATTAATTAATGATATCTCCAACAATAATGATGAGTTAAACATATATTTATCTATCACTGAGAATTTTGTTGCTTATGTGGAAAAGATGAATTATCAAATGGTCCCTTAAGTTATCAGATAAACCCTTAAACTCTTAAGAGTGATTAAGTAAATAATCAAGGGAAAAAAATATTCTAAAAATGAATAAAAAGAAAAGGAAAAAAGAGATTTTGTTTTGGGAGGAAAAATTATTTTCTCTTCATATGATATACTCCTATTTATCACTTTAAACAAGCATTATTGGTATTTTTCAATAGGGCGGAGCTACAGTTTTGCTTTTTTATAAATAATTTATTCAGAACGCAGTAAATTATTTTTTTTAAAATTTTAAACTCATAAACTTAAAATTTTAGCTTCGCAAAATACATAACAAGATCAACAGATCATTGCAGCTGATGAGAATTGATATAGGAGATATATATGGTACATCAGTTTATGTCCATGTATATAATATAGAATTAATAGAAAAATATGTACATTTATATCGGCCCCAACGTGTTTAGAATTGAGGCATAGTTGTTATTGTTTATGCGCGGCGCAGTACAAAAACTAATCCATGTTATACTTTGTGAACATGGATACAGGTACTAAACATAATCCTTTTTTCTTCAGTTCTGTAGAGTCATTTTCCTTTGTAGAAACATTCAATCCACTAGTCATCATCTGGCCAGTGGCATTTCCCTTTCCCTGTTGAAACCAAAATTCCAAAACAAATTTCTTGAGTACAAATGACAAGTAACTATATAGCTACAGGGTTATAAACACACCTTTAATTTGAATTACTTTTTATTTTACCGTTAATAGCATGCTTTTATAGTAAATAACATAACATATTTAAGACGAGAAGTTTTTATTAGAGTACTTTCGATATGTTAGAAGAGGAGCTTTGGCGTAACTGGTAAAGTTGTTGTCATGTGACCATGAGGTCACGGGTTAAAACCGTTGAAACAATCTCTTGCATAAATACAAGGTAAGACTGCGTACAATAGACCCTTGTAGTCCAGCCCCTTCTCGGACCTCGCGCATAGCGGGAACTTAGTACACCGGGCTACTTTTTTTTTTTTTACTTTTGAATGTTACAAGAAAAATTCTTTACGAAATTTTGAGACCCGATAATATACTGTCATATAAAATGAAACAAAAGGAATAATAATTAAAAAACTTTGATTTTTCAATTCCTTTTTTTTTTACCTCAAAAATACTTGCAGTGCTCTTCCCTTTCTGACTAATGCACAACTGATCCATATAAGAAACCTGTAAAATAAAAGAAATAGAAGAAGAGAAAAATGAGAGATAAATAAGAATAAGAGAACATGAACCTTAAATAAAGTGAATTAAAAGAAGAAAACCAGCTAGTCATATAAATAAAATTTGTTTTATAGAAGTTATGATAATATAGGGCTGTGGTGGAGCGGTAACTACTCCTTCGGAGGCGGAGTCAGAATTTAAAGTTTATGGGTTCATGATTATAATACGTTTAAGTTATTGGGTTCTAAATTAATAATGTGTACATATTCAATAGATTTTTTAAGGAAAATATAGGGTTTGCATTAAAGCTATTGGGTTCGGCCGAACCCGTAACCTGTGTTCTAGCTCTGCCGTCTTTGTCTTTAACAAGAGGTCTCGGATTCGAACCTTGACTATGGAAGCTACCGTTGTTAGGGAGCACTTTACTCTCTAACGTGGCACTTCTCGACATGAATCTGAATTTAATTTGGCTTAGTACGCGGATACAGAACATCGGGTAAGAAATCAAAGAAAAATATTTGTGGTATTCTTGGACTGACCTTGGGGCTATTGACAGGTGAACTAGCAGTATCTTCAAGATCATCATCTACTGCTGCTGCTGCTCTTTTCATCTTTCTCTTTTTGGAACCAAAATTCTTATTATTTTCAGTAATGTCTATAGCACCATTTCTATTATTGATAAGTTCATAAGGTGCTAAAGAAGCAGCATCAGAAAAAATGGAATTATTTTCAAAGCCAGAATATGAAGAAGTAATTTGTTCATTATTGTTGGACATGAAATCTTGTAAGTAGAATGTCCAACTACTCTCCTCTGGATCTTCATCTGAGTAATTTGCACTATAAGATAACCCCTTATTACATGCAGAATAATTATCCATTTGTAATGAAGAGGAAATGGATAAAAAAGAATTACGAAAAAGGGCCAAAAATACTCGTGAATTATCGTAAATAGAGCACTTTTACCCTCCGTTATCTTTAGTTTTTCTTGTTAGTCTCACAGAAATTCAGAATGATTGGTGAGAATTTATATAGAGGAATAAGAATACCAGAAATCAGTTGAATTGGTTTGGGGGGGGGTTATTGGAATCTTGATTGTGGGCCAGAGGAGAGTTGAAAAAGAGAAGTTTAGAAGATGCAACAGAAAAAATAGATGAGAGAGAGAGAAGTTAGAAGGATTTGACATTTTATGATTTTAGGATTAAATTAGTGGAACAAAGATTTGCAGAATCTAATTTTCTATGGTGTTATTTCCTTTCAATTTAATATATTGAAATGGTCATTAGGTCATCAAATGACTTAAGACTTTTTCATTGGTCATTTTCTCCCTTCTTTTTTGAACTTTCTTTTTAGTTTTTACAAACTTCTCAGAAACTCATTATTACTACTAATAAAATGCCATGATTATGATTATGATTACCTTGAGCCGAGGGCATGGGCGAATCCAGCTTATTATATGTGGGTTCTCGTGAATCCAGTAGCTTCTGCACATACCTTGTATATATATTAAAAGATTTACTAAATATTCATAAATATTTGATCGTAAACTCATTACTTATGGTATATTTACTTAAGATCGTTATAGGAACCCATAAATTTTAAATCTTGGATCCGTCTCTGGCCGAGGGTATATCGGAAATAACTTCTCTAACTGCACAAGGTAGGGGTAAGATCTGCGTACACTTTATCCTTTCCAGACTCCACTTATGAAACTACACTAAATATATTGATGTTGTTGTTCTTTTTTGAAGCCAACACTACTAAAAATCTGCTAAAAACCGACCAACTATTTCCGACCAACGTTGGTCGGTCAAAAAAAGCGACCAAAAACCGTCCAGGTTGGACGGAAACTGGGGAAAAAAAATATTTATATTTTTTTAAACTAAATACCGACCAACATTGGTCAGTAAATTGGTCAACGAATTGACCCAGCTGGTCAGACAAGAGAATTTTGGATTACCGACCAACGTTGGTCGGTAATCTGGATCCAATTTTTTAAATTTTAATAATTATTTTATTATTTAAAATATTTTATAATATTTAAGAATTTATATTTAAAATTACCGACCAACGTTGGTCGGTTAATGTAGGGGAAGCATTTACCGACCANTTTTTTAAACTAAATACCGACCAACATTGGTCAGTAAATTGGTCAACGAATTGACCCAGCTGGTCAGACAAGAGAATTTTGGATTACCGACCAACGTTGGTCGGTAATCTGGATCCAATTTTTTAAATTTTAATAAT
>AWOL01S0387450.1:3877-14472 GCA_000715115.1 Nicotiana otophora
ATTACCAATTGTTATGTGCCTTTATTTGTGATATTTATATTCAGTTAAGTATTCAGTTTCAACATTAATTCATGCATCAACGTGATCACATTTAGTAGGAAGAAGTGACCAACCTCCCCCATCATGAATGCCATGATGTCAGGGTTACCTACCCCATGCTCGCATGTGCCAACTATTTATTGGGGAGATAGACCGACAGTCCCCCGTACGTGTTCCAAGATGCTCACGTACGCAGGGCCATTTTGCATAATAATTTTTTGCAAAGTTATGTCTTTTATATATATTTATACATATAACTCAGTTTCTATTTCAGATATCAGTTATGAACTCAATTTCTACGTTAAGTTTCAGTTTCAGCTTACAGTTTAGCGTATAGTTTCAGTTTCCAGCTTATGACTTGATTGTAAAAGTTATATGATTTTTCCGTATATGCGTTTTCTTTCTTCTTTTTACCAGAAGATGTCTCTCCGCCTTTTAGGAGGTAGCCTATGAGACTTACTGGGTATCCTTTGGTGGTACTTAGCCCGTTTGGGCCTGCTACGTCGTGTGGCAGGTATTGAGGACGCAAATAACGAGGCACATGGCTAGAAGAGATATTTTAGATTTAGTTTTCAAACTCCGCTGATTCATCCCAGTGGCAGCGGACCCTTTCATACTATTATTTATATTTTAATTTTTTTACGTTTATTTTATTTTCGGGGGATGCCCCCGTAGGCTATGTATTTATTTATTTATTTATTCTAGAGGCTCATGACTTGTTAGTGGGTCAATATTAAAATATTTTGAGATTTATCCTTTATTTATTATATTTTATCAGTCAACTTAAGACTGCAATTTGATTAGAATTAATATTTAAGCACGTTAGTTTCTTTGCTATTGAACTTGAAGTTTGATACAAATAGTACAGGGTTTACTCAACGAGTGGTAAGGGTTGAGTGCCAATCACGTCCCACACCAGTTTGAGAGGTGTGATAAGTTGGTATCAGAGCAGCCAGGTTTAGGGAGTCCTAGGGAGTCATGAGCCATGTCTAGCAGAGTCTCAATTATGGGTATGTTGTGCACCATACTTATATTTGAGAGGCTGTAGGGCATGTTAGGAATTATTTTATTTGATTCTCATATCGTGCGTTAGAGCTAAACGTTTCAGAATTCTAATAGTCATTTATCTCTCGTTTTAATGAACAAAATGGTCAGAACAAGATCTACTTCATCCTCTACTGCTAACAATATTGGGATACCAACTACTACTCATCAAGAAGCAGCACCATAGGTGCAGGCCGCACCAATAGCACCAGCTGCAGTTAGAGGTCGTGGCAGAGGTAGAGGTAGAGGTCAAAATTTTAGGGCTAGAGGTGAAAATGCCAGAGGTAATCAGGCTCGTGGTAGGTCCACTAGACAGGCACAGGCTCCACCTAAGAGGGTTGTTAATGATCAGGTTGAAATCACACCCCCTCCCAACCTACCCAGGGAGAATCAATCACATCAGCAGGATGATCGAATTGACAGAATTTTGGACTTTCTGGAGTCTCTAGCCCCTCCGGCTAGTGGTAGGGCTGCACCCATTCATGCTCCTCCTCAGGACCCTTATGATTCAGATAAAGAGGTTATAGGAGATGATTTTCAAGCTCCACTAGAGGTACCACCACTAGTTTTCCCTGCAAATATTACCCATCCATTGCAGTTACCATCATGAAGAATTGATCCACATGCCTTTATGAGATTGCAACCTCCTACTTATAATGGTACAGATAAACTAAATGGACCAATGTTATTTTTGAAAGAGATAGAGGAAGTCTATTTCTTTGGGTTGTCTTGAAACACAAGCCACATAATTGATTGGGTTTCGATTGAAGGGTACAATAGGACAATGGTGGAGAGGTTATAAGAAGGACAAAGATTCTACATTACCGCCCCTAACTTGGCCACAATTCAAAGAAGCTTTCAGGGCCAAGTTTTTTCCTAGCAGTCAGATGGATGAGCTCCGACGTCAGTTCAAACATCTTAAACAGGGTACCATGTCAGTGACTGAATATGAGATGGAATTTATAAATTTTGCAGAGTATGCACCTAATTTGATACCGACAGAGAGAGAAAAACTGAGAAAGTTCATTAAAGGCTTGAATCCGCATATGAAAAAAGATATGACTTTACATCAGGATGACAAGACTTATCTTTAGGTTGTCAATATCGCTATGCGTAAGAAGTCTTTTGATAAAATCGCCAGGGAAGCTAGAGATAACAGCAAGAAGGCTAGAACAACATGTAGTTATAGTGAATTTTCATTTGGGGGTAAGAACATGAATCATTCAGCTCACATTCAATCAATGGCTTACTCATTTCCTTATCCAGCTCCACTCAGACATGGCAACAGAGTAAGGGTTAGGCCCCTCAGGGGAAAAGTTCAACTAGCCAGGGCCAACCTTAGTTCTCCTACCCTATATGTCCTTCGTGCAGCAAAAGACATCCAGGAAATGACTTTTGGGTCAGAAAGGTTGTTTTCACTGCCACGATCCGGGTTATATTAAGAGAGACTATCCACGGCTTGAACAAGCTCCGGGGAAAGCTCCAACCACTCAGGCAGCATCCACGGGTAATTCTATAGTTGCACCTCCTCCAGTTCGGGCACCTAATACTCAGACTGGGCGTGGTGCCAATAAAGGCGAAGCTCAGGGAGGAGGAGGAGCAACCATATTCTATGCAATACTAGACAGGCAGAATGCTGAGGTGCCTAATAGAGTTATTACAGATATTCTCTCAGTTTGTGGTCACATTGCTTATGTATTAGTTGATCATGATTCAACTTTCTCCTATGTGTCTCCTTATTTTTGTGTCGAGTTTGGAAACGCACCAGAAAAATTAGGGGTTCCATTTGAGGTTTCCACACATATAGGGGAATATGTTAAAGTTGAGTATATATTCAGAAATTGCATCATCACAGTTCAGGGCCGAGAAACATTAGCTGATTTGAACTTGTTAGATATGGTAGACTTTGACATCATAGCTGGCATAGATTGGTTATCTTCTTGTCATGCTACAGTTGATTGCCACGTGAAGACGATTAAATTATCATTTATTGGGAAAGATCTAGTTATAATTAGAGGTGAAGTGTGTACGCCTGTGTGTAGGTTTATTTCTTACCTTAAGTCTAGAAAACTAGTGAGCAGCAAATGTTTAGCGTATCTAGCACATGTATGGGATATGAAAGTCGACTCCCCAGTGCTTGAATCAGTACCGATTGTGAACAAGTTTTTAGACGTGCTCGCGGATGATCTCCCAAGGATACCACCAGATAGGGAGATTGAGTTTGGCATAGACACATTGCCAGAAACTCAACCAATCTCGATTCCTCCTTACAAAATGGCTCCAGCTGAGCTAAATGAACTCAAGAAGCAGTTACAAGACCTTTTAGATAAGGGTTTTATTCGACCTAGTGTTTCACCCTGGGGTGTTCCAGTGTTGTTCGTGAAGAAAAAAGATGGTTCCCTACGGATGTGTATAGATTATCACCAGCTGAATAAGATTACTATCAAAAATAAATATCCACTGCCCAGGATAGATAAATTATTTGATCAGTTGCAGGGTGTTAGGTATTTCTCAAAATTAGATATGAGATCGGGATACCATCAGTTAAAAATCAAAGTAGCAGATATCCCGAAAATAACTTTCAGGACTCGGTATGCTCACTATAAATTTTTAGTGATGTCCTTTGGGTTGACTAATGCACCAGCATCTTTTATGAATTTAATGAACAGAGTCTTCAAGCCTTTCTTAGATGCCTTTGTTATAGTATTTATCGATGATATTTTGGTGCATTCTCATAGCCGAAAATAACATGAGAATCATTTGAGAACATTTCTTCAAATACTCAAGGAGCGTCAGCTTTATGCCAAACTTTCCAAATGTGAATTTTGGCTCGATACATTTACATTTTTGGTACACGTGGTCTCGAAAGAAGGCCTTAGAGTAGACACGTAGAAAATAGAAGCAGTTAAGAGTTAGCCTAGGCCGACGACCCCTACAGAGATTCGCAGTTTTCTAGGATTGGCAGGTTACTGTTGTTGTTTTATAGAAGGGTTCTCTTCAGTAGCTGCCCCGTTGATAAAGTTAACTCAGAAAAATGTGAAGTTCCAATAGTCTGAAGCTTGTGAGAAATGTTTTCAAGAACTTAAGAACAAGTTGACTACAACCCCAATCTTGAATCTACCTAGCCCTACAGGTAAATTTATGATCTATTGTGATGCTTCCAGAGTAGGGTTAGGATGTGTTCTTATGCAGAATGACAAGGTAATTACTTATGCTTCTAGGCAGTTAAAGAATCATGAAAGAAATTATCCTACCCACGATCTTGAGCTAGCGTAAGTTATTTTAGCTCTAAAAATATGGCGTCGCTACCTTTATAGAGAACAATGTGACATTTATACAGATCACAAAAGTTTGCAGTATATATTCAAGTAGAAAGAGTTGAATATGAGATAACGCAGGTGGTTGGAGTTGCTTAAAGATTATGATTGTAATATCCTTTACTATCTCGGCAAAGCAAATATGGTTGCTGATGCTCTGAGTAGAAGATCCACGGGGAGTTTGACCAGGTTGCTTGTGGTCGAACGTCCAATAGTTAAGGAAGCCCAACAAATAGCTAGCCAAAGGGTTCGTCTCGATTAGAAGTATGATGGAAGGTTGATAGCAAGTATGGGTGCTACGTCTACTTTAGTAGAACAAGTTAAAGCCAAACAATTTGAGGACTCTAGCTTGCTTAAGCTCAAGGAAGGTGTTCTCAGTGGCAAGATTAAGAATTTTTGCACTTGATGAGACTTAATGGACGCTTATGCATGCCTAATGTAGATGATCTTCGAAGGGAAATTATAGTAGAAGCTCATAGCTCAAGATATTCAATACATCCAGGTTCTTCTAAAATGTATCATGATTTGAGGGATATTTATTGGTGGAATAATATGAAGCGAGATATTGCAGATTATATATCACGGTACCTTAACTTTCAGCAAGTAAAAGTTGAACACCAAAGGCCAGGTGGCTTAGCTCAAGTCATTAAAATACCAGAATGGAAATGTGAACGAATAAATATGGATTTTGTGGTTGGCTTGCCGCGAGCTTTTAAGAAGCATGACTCAATTTAGTTCATAGTAGACCGACTTACTAAGTCAGCTCACTTTTTGCTAGTCAAAACAACCTACACGACACCCCAATATGCAACATTATACATAAAGGAGATTTTTCGGTTGTATGGTTCTCCCATGTCTTTTATTTCTGACAGAGGTGCACAGTTTACTGCCCAATTCTGGCAGAGTTTTCAGGAAGGTCTCGGTACCCAAGTTAATATAAGTACATCTTTTCACCCTCAAATGGACGGGCAGGCCGAGAAGACAATTCAGACCTTGAAAGATATGTTACGAGTATGTGTTCTTGATTTTAAAGGAAACTGGGATGATCATCTACCTTTGATTGAGTTCGCATATAATAACAGTTATCAAGCAAGTATTCAGATGGCCCCATTCGAGGCCTTATATGGGGGGCGATGTCGTTCACCTGTAGGGTGGTTTGAGATAGGTGAAACGAAGCTTATTGGGCCAAACATAGTACAAGATGCCTTGAAAAAGGTGAAACTTATTTAGGAAAGACTTAAAACAGCTCAAAGCCAACAAAAGTCATACTCAGATATAAGACGCCACGATCTTGAGTTCAAAGAGGGTGACCATGTGTTTATAAAGGTATCTCCAATGAAGAAAATCATGAGGTTTGGTAGAAAAGGAAAACTTAGCCCGAGGTATATAGGGCCTTATCCAATTCTTGAAAGGATTGGGCTTGTGGCGTATCGACTAGCTCTACCTCCAGAGTTATCTTTAGTACATCTAGTTTTTCATGTGTCCATGCTAAAACAATACTTTCACGACCCGAGTCATGTGATTGATAGGCAGGAGATAGAGGCTGATGATTCTCTGTCCTATGAGGAGGTCCCCATAGCTATACTAGACAGACAAGTTCGTAGGCTTTGAACTAAGAATGTCGCTTCGGTAAAAGTAATGTGGAACAATCACTCAGTTAAAGAAGCTACTTGGGAGTCTAAACAAGCTATGGTGACAAAGTATCCCTATTTGTCCGAGATTTCAGGTATGTAACTCATTTTAAACTTTTTAAAGATATAAATTGCGGAGTTATGTGATATTAATGCTTATAGTGGCATGTAGTAGCATAAATGTATAAATTTGCGTATCATATTATTTTATGTCATTGGAGTAGGTAGCTGAAAGAACAAATTATTGTTATTGGATTATTGGACAGATCGAAAATTTATGGATAGCTCCAGTTACAGGGGAGACTCCGCCGGAATTTTTAGAAATTTGGAGAGTTAATGAAAAATTCGAGTCCTTAAGGTTCTGAGAATGCAAGATGCCAAAAAAAATATTTCAATCCCTAAGAATGACTACGGTTCCACGTTCGAGGACGGACAATATTTAAAGGGGGGAAGAATGTAATACCCCATTATTTGTTTTTGGACTAATTTAACCTGAAATAGAGCTTATGGATGGAATAACTAAATTTTTGTTTGACTTGGAGGCCAAAAACGTGGCTGACAGTATATGAGGCCATCAATAGCCTTGTAAATACCATTTACTTGATTAAGAATATATATTGGGCCAAGCTTTAGATTAAAAGAGAAAATAAGTGGGCCAACCCCACTTCTTAGTATTCCTTAATTTGCAGAGTCTTAGAATGGCTTAAGGGAAAAAAATTAAACCTTATTAGCTTTGGAATCAAATTAAGAAAAAGAAGCTGCGGAAGACTTACTTGTGCCTGACGGTCGCGTTAAGGATTAACAAAGAAGAACAATTGATCTGTTGTTTGGGTCATTATTGTTTGAGGAGTTTGAGGATACATAATTGGCGTGAGCAGAGAACTAGAAAACTTGGAAATTGTTCTTGTGCAATTCAACAAACAATTATGTATGTAGATATATAATCTTAGCCTTACAGCGTGCTTTGGATTACATTAGGGTTGATGTGGATATCAAATTCTTTAGAATGATGACAAGAAGTAAATTGAAAGCACTTTGATAAATTCTAAACTCATTTGAGTTGCTGCCAAGTTTTTGAGATTGGGAACATGATTAGAAATATTAAATAATGGAGAAATTATTTTTATCTAGCAATGGACACAATTTTAAGGGTAAAGTGAGGATCAAATTTGAACGTTGCTAGAGTATTTGGATTATTATTATGGTCATAGGTTTTGGATGGTGTTATTTAAGTATGGACATATATTATTTTTGATATTAACATATGTTTCTTCCTTTCCATATACCAAGTGGTCAAGGATATTATAGCAGTAAGCTTTTTTTTTTTAATTTATTTTTATAGCAAATATACCACTAGACTGGCTGCCTAGTGGCTAGTATATAAATATTAATAAAAAACAAAGATCCAATATGTACAAATTATCCTGAAAAATGATAAGCTAACGCTAATGACAAGATTAATCTTAAGTATTACACATGAACTTATAACCAACTCCCCGCATATGATGGTGCGTGAATCCACAAGTCAAGTGCAAAACCTCAATGTAGCACCTCTAATGCTCTCACCAGGCGCCAAGTTTTGTGTTCTGAAAGATAAGGAAAATGTAAATCTCCAAATACAACCATAAAATACTGAAGCTGAATAGTCCAGATAAAGTACCAATGCAAAGAGAGACTTAGTAGTTGTATCTAATCCAAGACAATTTGCAATGTAGGTTGTAACCTGCAATTGAAATGTCATGCCTGCTTTGCCATGTCTCCTCCACAATGAAGATATGACATTACAAGGCATACAATCATCAGCTGTTATTCCATATAATACCATTGGATCCCTGCCTTTTCTTCTCACAATAACCTGCATAACTGGAGGGTAGTGAGCTGCTATGCACTCATTATCGTCAAACTCATATATGACAGTGCAAAGCACAGTCCAACATGTTACAATCATACACTGCCAGTTAACATAAAAACAATAGCGTATTGCCTGCCTTACAAACCAATCCCACGTCCTGCCATAACATCTCTTAGGTGGGTATGTAATCACGCCAATACCACAGGACAATACCATAACAGTACATAGGTCATCAACATTAAATAATAAACAACTGCTTGATTTCTGTGTGACTGCACCATTTGAATCTTTTGAGAACTGTGTTAGTGAAGTATAAGAGTCAAGCTGGAAGCATGACTAATCTCCCAGCTTATCACACCCTATATACCTGTCATTTTGATTAGGGACTATGACTCTTTGTGATCTCATTTGAATAAAAATTAGCTGCTTGCTTTGAAGAAATGTTCCATACATTCCTAGTTCACTATCATATTGAGCATGATAACATGTTGATACCACTGGAAAATGTCCTAGTAATAGATAGAAACAGACACCAACTAGACAATACGTAGCAGCTGCCAATGTACTAGCATAACTATGCATCAATCTGGGGCTTTCCGTTTAGCAACCCTTACCCTAAGATTAGGGACTTGTGATTTGTCAAGGTTGATTAGTCTCCTCCCTACACTACGCAGTTCAGAGAATGAATAAAAATGTAGTGTACCTGCAAAAGAAAATACAAGGTTAGCTAAAATATCTGCCATAATGTTGCTCTCCCTTAACACATGATGGAATATTACATTGAAATGCTCCTTCATCTCCTTATTCTCATTCACTTCAGCCACTACACACCATGGAGGATACTATTCCCCATCTATGATCTTCCTCATCACAAGTGACTCAGTCTCCATAATAAGAGGGCGTAGCCGCGTAGGTCATGTTCCACACAGTAATGTAGTCCATCTCTAATTGCCTTAGCCTTAGCTACTATATTAGTTGTGTCTTCCAATTATTGTGCCTTAGCATACACCAAATCCCCTGCACTGTCCCTTACACAAAACCCTATATAACTAGGACTAGGGTTACCTCTAGAAGCCCATCTATGTTGCATTTGTACCAGCCATTGTATGGCAGCTGCCAAGTTACTCATTTAGTCACTATAATTGGCTTGTACCCCTCCAAGTGTCTGATTATATCCGGCCAAAGAAAAGGCATGTGAGGTAGCCAATTGTACCTAGTCTTTGCCAAGAAATGTAGCAGTAAGCTTGACAGAGAAATACAAATATTTTTTTCCTCACATTCTGCACTGATTATATTGAGTAATTCATGACTTAGAAATTAGTTCAATTGGTAGTGAATTGAACTTGTTGAGTATGTCTTGATGATTCTAGCTCAAATATTTGTAGATCGTGAGTTATTGAACTCCCAGGAAGTTTGAAAGGATGAATTGGAGCTAAAGCTTGAGGTGAGTTGAGGTTTACTTTCCTAGTAGGGAATTCCATTAAAACCCTTGTGCTCCATATGCTAGATAAAGTTAAGTCATGTATTCTCGTTACCAATACTCAGTTCATTTATTTTTATTCAATACGACATTATATGTGATATGAATACATGCTTATGTGTATTACCAATTGTTATGTGCCTTTATTTGTGATATTCACATTCAGTTAAGTATTCCGTTTCAACATTAATTCATACATCAATGTGATCACATTCAGTAGGGAGAAGTGGCCAACCTCCCCCAGCGTGAGTGCCATGATGTCAGGGTTACCTACCCCATNGATATTAATGCTTATAGTGGCATGTAGTAGCATAAATGTATAAATTTGCGTATCATATTATTTTATGTCATTGGAGTAGGTAGCTGAAAGAACAAATTATTGTTATTGGATTATTGGACAAATCAAAAATTTATGGATAGCTCCAGTTACAGGGGAGACTTTGCCGAAATTTTTAGAAATTTGGAGAGTTAATGAAAAATTCGAGTCCTTAAGGTTCTAAGAATGCAAGATGCCAAAAAAAATATTTCAATCCCTAAGAATGACTACGGTTCCACGTTCGAGGACGAACGATATTTAAAGGGGGGAAGAATGTAATACCCCGTTATTTATTTTTGGACTAATTTAACCTGAAATAGAGCTTATGGATGGAATAACTAAATTTTTGTTTGACTTGGAGGCCAAAAACGTGGCTGACAGTATATGAGGCCATCAATAGCCTTATAAATACCATTTACTTGATTAAGAATATATATTGGGCCAAACTTTAGATTAAAAGAGAAAATAATTGGGCCAACCCCACTTCTTAGTATTCCTTAATTTGCAGAGCCTTAGAATGGCTTAAGGGAAAAAAATTAAACCTTATTAGCTTTGGAATCAAATTAAGAAAAAGAAGCTGCGGAAGACTTACTTGTGCCTGACGGTCGCGTTAAGGATTAACAAAGAAGAACAATTGATCTGTTGCTTGGGTCATTATTGTTTGAGGAGTTTGAGGATACATAATTGGCGTGAGCAGAGAACTAGAAAACTAGGAAATTTTTCTTGTGCAATTCAACAAACAATTATATATGTAGATATATAATCTTAGCCTTACAGCGTGCCTTGGATTACATTAGGATTGATGTGGATATCAAATTCTTTAGAATGATGACAAGAAGTAAATTGAAAGCAATTTGATAAATTCTAAACTCATTTGAGTTGCTGCCAAGTTTTTGAGATTGGGAACATGATTAGA
>AWOL01S0387584.1:2482-16169 GCA_000715115.1 Nicotiana otophora
GAGACATCAACCATTTCAATCGATCATCTTACTTCATATTTCTTTCCCATCTTTTCAACACATTGGCACAAGTGGCTTTAATTATAAAGTCGTTCTTGGCACTTGGCCTTATTTCATAATTCAAATCCTTTTCCACAATCCAACATTTTTATTATCATCAATAACAACACGGTTTTCATTCAAGACTCTTGTTTTCCCATGTGAGCAATTTAAAATTCAAGGCACATAGAGGCTTTTCACACAATTTGACATAGTAATCTTTAATCAAATTTGACGTGAAGTCTAGGAATATTAGCACATATTCTAAGTCTTGAACATTTTCTCAGATGACGAGATAACATGATGAAAGCATGGGAATACATATTACACATATATTTGCAAAGCAAGTACATTCGAGATAGCAATTTCTACGACGTTCAATTTGGGACTTACGTCGATTGCATGAATATCGTGGGATTCAATTCTAAGAAGAGGGGGTTTAGCCAACATACCTCAATTGAGCCTCTTAAAACTCTAAGATGTTCCGTAATATTAGCAACTTCAATCTACTTTTTCAATATAGCAAAATTGAACGCAAAATAAGGAAAAGGATCATAATTCTAGCTCACTCGAGCATTCTATCAAACACTATGTGTGTATTAAAGTTTTATGGACCTTCTTATGAAAGACTCCACCAACCCACACCCCATTCTTTTCTATCTTTAACTCACAACCTCCCCACATACCTTAGGAACACATGCATGCAAAGTAAGCACTCTCATCCCCATGAATTACCTCACTAATGGCCCATTCTAGTTACATTTTGAAATTAAGAGTTTGGGTGATAGAATCTTACCTCTTAAGAAGAAGACCTAGGTGCCTCTCTTGATAATCTTCAAGGTTTTAAGCGAGAATTGAAGAGCAACTTGATGAAGATCACTTTCTCCTCGACCTCTCTCTCACTCTAAAAAATATCACAAAATAAGTTCAAATGGTCCAAGGTAGGTGTTTTAACAGAATAGGGTCGGGTTTAAAAACCCCAAAAATGAAGCACCGGAATAGGTTCTGTGGTCGCATATGTGACTGCATAATAGTTATGCGGTCCGCAAAATGACCAGAAAATTGGGGTGTTAAAACTGGAGAGGAACTGACCAGGTCCGCGGTCGCATAAGTTCTGTGATCGCATAATGCACCGCAGAACCTCCCTCCGAAATATCCCAAAGCGGGATATGAGACAAGAGTGCGGCCCGTGAAATGGTTATGCGGTCGCATAATGAGCCGCAAAAATGATATTAAAATAGCCCAGAAGACTGATCCACTCTGCAGCCATTCTGCGGTCCGCAGAGTGGTTCTGCGGTCACAGAACGAACCACAGAAATGCCCACTTCTGCCAAACATTTTCCTTCAACTCCCCAACACACTGTTCAATCCAAAAAGTCCGAACCGCGGATTAACCTCTATGCCTGCTTTGGCATCATGGAAATTCGTATTTTTTTAGGAACAATTTACAAGGCCTTACATCCTCCCCCACTTAAGATCATTCGTCCTCGAATGAGGATCAAGGTCCACTATTAGCAACTTATGCAGCTCGGTTATCATACCACACACCAGCAACCCCAAAGTTGACTAACTCCCTAAATTTCAAAACTTTCGCCAGAGTTTCCTTTGTAACTAGGCCTATTCACCTGTCAGAGAGCCCCAGAAACACATCTTACAAACATATGCACAACCCAACGACGTAACAAAACTCATAACAATACCAACTGTGGCCTCATATGAAACATATAATCATAAGAAACACATTTACATTAACTGAACAAGTGATACAAAATTCATAGGTGACAAGTTCATAAAAAGAAAGGATTACACTGCTATTCAAACAAGTGAGGATACTTCTTCTTCATTTCTTCCTCGGCCTCCCACGTGGCCTTTTCAACCTACTGGTTTCACCATAACACTTTCACGGAGGCAATTTCTTTATTCCTCAACTTCCAGACTTGTCTATCAAGAATGGGAACTGAAATTTCTTCATATGATAATTCTTCATAAACCTCAATGGTCTCAACCGGCACAATAGCTGACGGATCCCCAACTACCTTCTTCAACATAGACTCATGGAATACCGGGTGGACTAATGACATTTCGGGCGGTAGCTCAAGCTTGTACGCCACCAGGCCAATTCTCTGAATGATTTTGTACGGCACGACATACCTCGGACTCAATTTCCCTTTTTTCCCAAACTGCATAATACCCTTCATGGGGGAAACCTTCAAGAATACCCAATCATTTTCTTTGAACTCTAAGTCTCTACGACGGACATCCGAATAGGATTTTGATGACTCTAGGCCGTTTTCAATCGTTCCTTTATGATCTTAACCTTCTCCATAGACTGATGCACAAGGTCTGGCCCTATCAACTCAGCTTCCCCAATCTCGAACCACCCAATGGGAGATCTACATATCTAACCATACAATGCCTCAAATAGTTCCATTTAAATACTCGCATGAAAGTTGTTGTTATAAGCAAACTCTATGAGTGGCAAATGATCATCCTAGCTACGCTTGAAATCAAGAACACAAGCACGCAACATGCCCTCAAGCGTCTGAATAGTCCGCTCTGCTTGACCGTCGATCTGTGGATGGAAGATTATACTAAGATTTACCTGAGTACCCAAACCTTGCTAAAATGTCATCCAAACATTGGCCGTGAACTGAGCCCCTAGATCGAAAATGATGGAAACTGGAGTGCCATGCAGCCTGACTATTTCCTTGATATACAATTGAGCATACTGTTCCGCTGTGTCGGTAGATTTAACTGGAAAGAAGTGTGTTGTTTTCATGAGACAATCCACGATCACCCAAATTGAATAAAACTTGCACGGAATAGGGTCGGGTTTAAAAACCAAAAAACTGAAGCTCTGGAATAGGTTCTGTGGTCGCATATGCGACCGCATAATGGTTATGCAGTCCGCGAAATGACCACAAAATTGGGGTGCCAAAACTTGAGAGGAACTGATCAGGTCTGCGGTCACTATGCAGCCCGCAGACTTGTTCTGCGGTCGCATAATGCACCACAGAATGGTTCTGCGGTCGCATAGTGCACCGCAGAACCTCCCTCCAAAAGATCCTAAGGCGGGATATGCGACAAGAGTGCGGCCAATGAAATGGTTATGCGGTTGCATAATAGGCCACAAAAATGACATTAAAATGGCCCAGAAGACTGCTCCACTCTGCGGTCCACATAGTGGTTCTGCGGTCGCAGAACGGACCGCAGAAATGCCCACTTTTGCCAAACATTTTCCTTCAACTCCCCAATGCACTGTTCAATCCAAAAAATCCGAACTGCGGATTAACCTCTACGCATGCTCTGGCATCACGAAAATTCGCATTTGTTTTAGGAAAACTTTTACGGGGCCTTACAGAAATCATAACCCTAGACCTTTCCAATCTTGTCTACAAGATTTGCTTTGTTAGTATTAACATTACAGCTTTTTAATTACCTTGCCTTTAGTTAGTAAACACTCAACTCATTATTCAATATTTCTGAAAGTTGATTACTTGAATTCAAGTAGTTGTGATTAGTAGGTTAATTCCCTGTGGGATTCGACTCCGGACTTATAAACCAGATTATATTTGCAACAACCGCTTAGTCCTTTTTATAAGGCATAGTTGGGCGTGATCAGAAATCCACTATATTGGATACCATAATTCATGGTATCTCTCAAATAGTGTTTACTCTTACTAATGTATTTCAATGATCATGACTCGAGTTTTGAGTATATCTACTCAATTTACACACAGAATATGCAATATCAGGTCTAGTAAAATTCCTCAAATGCGTTAGGCTACAAAAAGTTTAAGCATATTTATTTTGATCTATAGCATCTCCCTTATTCTTTCAACTTGAACATGTGTGTGTGTGTATCAATATAATAGACATTTAATCCATTCAAATGTACGATTCAATGTCAAAAGATAACGTTAGAATAATAATCCAACATTAGAATTGTAACGACCCAACCGGTCATTTTGAGCATTTACACTCCGTTTAATTGTTTCAAATCTCGAGAAGCTTCATAGAATGTATTATAACTTGTGTGAATCGTGGGTTTTGGTTTTCATGTGATTCGGGATTGATTCGAAAATATGATTCTCAACTAGCAAGCTTAAGTTGGAAGAGTTTATCAAGTTTGACTTTTATGTATTTGACCCCGTATTAGAGTTTTGATGGTACCGTTAGGTTTGGATAGTGATTTTGGACTTGGGCGTATGCCCGGATTTGCATTTGGATGTTCCTTGAAATTTTTGGCGTTAATTGGAGAAAGTTGGAAATTTGTAGATTTGGAAAATTTATAGGTTTGACCGGGAGATGACTTTGATGATATAGGGTTCGGATATTGGTTTTGGGAATTGGAATAGCTTAGTTATATAATTTGGAACTTGTGTGCAAAATTTGACGTCATTCCTAGTTGAATTGATGAGGTTCGACACGAGTTTTGGAAGTTGAAAAATCAAAAGTTCTTCAAGTTTGATTTCAGGTGCGATTTATTATTTCGATATTGTTATGTGTGATTTTAGGTCTCGTGTGGGTTTATGTTATATTTTGAAACTTGTTGGTATGATTGGACGGGGTTCTAAGGGACCCGAGTGTGACTCGGGTATGTATCAGATGGTTTTGATCACTTTGAGTAGTTCTGGTGCTGGTATCTCGCACCTGCGTGATTTTGGCCGCAGGTGCGGCACCGCTTATGCGGAGTTTTGGGTTGCTTTTGCGAAGATGAGGCACCCAGGTATGTCACGACTTAAAATTTAACTAGTCGTGATGGCACCTAACCCAATCCGCTAGGTAAGCTAATTAGCAACAATAATCCAATTCATTGAGATTTACTGAGAAATGTAATGATAATATAAGTGAATTTCTATACAAAGAACTCCCTAGGACTGGTAGTACAAATCATGAGCTTCTACTCTAGCATGTAGAAATTTCATGGATAGAAACAAGATTAGGTTACCAAACAGTACCACATAATCAATCGAGTCATAATTCACACGGTGCACACCACCACGCACGTCACCTAGCATGTGCGTCACCTCAACACCAAACACATAACAAGTATATTCGGGATTCTTACCCTCAGCACCAAGTTCAGAAGTGTTACTTTCCTCGAACAAGCCAAATCCAATACCGAGCAAGCCACACAATACTCTAGAAATTCTATCTCGTACGCATCAACCTCCGAATGGCTCAAAACTAGCCAAAAGCAACTCAAGAACATCAAATAATGCGAAAGGAAACAAACCCAATTGATAAAGGTCGAATCTTTAATAAAAAGCTCAAAGTCAACCTAAATATCAGATTCAGGCCCTCACATCGAAACCCGACAAAACTCTCAAAATTCGACAACCCATTCGATTACGAGTCCAACCATACTAGTGTCACTCAAATCCGAGTCCCAATCGATGCTCAAAACTCAAAAATGCTCTCTATGAAACTATAGACATAAAACCCCAATTTCTCTTTTGAATTCATCAACCAAATGCCAAAAACGAGAATAGATTCATGAAATAAAATCAAAACTGAGTAGAGAACACTTACTCTTATCCATGTGGTGAAAATCTCTTCAAAAATCGTCTCACTCCGAGCTCCATAGCTCCAAATATGCAAAAATGGTTGAAACCTTCGAAATAGAGTACTTTATAATTCACTGGACAGTCATGTGCATCACGATCACGAATAATCCACGCGATCGCGAAGAAGAGAAGATGGTATTGCTCAAAATACCTAACGAGTTCGCGAGACAAGCCATGCAAACGCGCAAACCACTGGAATAAAGCTACGCGAACGCGCCCAGATACACGCGAACGTGAAGACACCTTCGCCCAGCACCCGCGCTGATCCGCGATCACCTTCACAGGCACGCGACCGCGATACACAAACCGCTCAAACTCCGCGAATGCGGTCCCCCAATAGCAAACTTGTAGAGGAAAGTTCCCCCAGCTCCAACATCGTACATTGCGATAACATTTCTTCCCTCGCGATTGCATAGAAGGATATCAACACCAGCAGCCCAGAACACACCAACAATCAAACATGAAGGGAAAATGCTCTGATTCCACTCTGAAACTAACCCGAGCCCCTCGAGGCCCTGTCAAAACATGCCAACAAGTCTCATAACATAACACGGACCTCAAATCACGCATAACAACATCGAAATGACGAATCGCGCCTTAAATCAAACTTAATGAACTTTTAAACTATCTACTTCCAAAACTCGCATCGAAACATATAAAATCAACTTGAAATGAACTCACATTTTGCACACTAGTTCCATATGACATAACGAAGCTATTCCAATTCTCGGATTCACAATCCGAATTAGATATCCTCAAATTCAACTCTCGGTCAAACTTATGAACTTTCCAAACCTTCAAATTTCCAACTTTCGCCAATTAGCGCTGAAACCTTCTAGAAATATCCAAACAGAAATTGGGGCATACGCCCGAGTCCAAAATTACCATTCGGGCCAAACAGAACCATCAAAACTCTAATCTGAGGTCAAATACTAAAAAGTCAAACTTGGTGAACTCTTCCAACTTTAAAGCTTTAATCATGAAATTCATTTTTCCAAATCAATTCTGAATAACTTGAAAGACAAAACCGGCGATTCACAGTAGTCATAATACATCATACGATGTTGCTCACGACTTCAAATAGTTGAACGGAATGTAAATTCTCAAAAAGACAGGTCGGGTCGTTACATTCTCCCCCACTTAAACATATGTTCGTCCTCGAACATGCCCAGAGTCGTTCTAAATCCATCAAATCGCCATATAAACTTACCGTGTACATACCCGGGGGGTGATCCCACGTCACCCTAATTCATATAAGCCCGACGACACAACATAACTGAAGATCTTTAATTTAACTTTAGTCCATAAACTTTGGAACCCAATTTCTAACATCTGAAATTCCTTACATGACCCGAATCTCACATCTACACACAGTATAAGTCTGAACAAGCAGTATTAAGCCATAACCAAAACCCAAGATGCCATCACATGATATACCACATAACTCAGATGCTCACAACAATAATCTCTGACCATAATAGCTGTTAAAAACAAAACTAATACCGGTAATAAATGTCATCCCAAATAAAACCATGTTCCAATCCTTCGTACATTGCCAATGGTGAATAAAAAAAAGCAACAACCCATAACCACTCATAACCACTCAACATATCAACAAGTCATAGAGCCCTCTCGCCTAACCAGAACTATAGCCCCAAATTCTAAGATGGCCTCCGATGTTACTCTTACAACCACACTATGATCAAATTTGATAGCAATCACTTTAGGCCCAAAGACTCCATCTCATCAAATACAAGCTACTCTATTGATACTCCACACCAATACTACCTAGAATCACAAACTGTGCAATCCGTGCACCAATAAGCAAAAATTCAAATGCACCCAAAAATGGAAAATGACTCAAAGGAGAGAACCGCCCCGCAAGCTCAACAAGTACCACCACAATGCAATGCAAAGAACCCATCACACCGTAGAACCAAAACACACTAATCTAACACAAAGGATCATATCCTATCATAACCAGCTGCAATACGCGACCTATCTAAACACCGATCCATATGAAATACCTCGAGCCCACAATGCTCAAAATAAACAACTATAAGAAATTCTACACCAAGTACACAAATGCATGACCATAACCATGGAGAAGAAAATAACACAATATACCACAGCCCGAAAACACCATAACCAAAGCGCAACTACCCATTCCACACCCCAAATCACCATCTCGCTTGAATTCTGCTACAAGGCCCAAACAGAACCACACCATGTGTGCACAAAACCCACAAATCACAACTCATCATAGTATAGAAGAGGAACGCGTAGAACATATTGGAACATGAACAAGCTCGCTCTAACCAAATGATTCACCCCTCAACACTAACCAATGAGCCTCCAAATCAATCCTGGTCATCCACAAATAGATAATTAACCCTCTGAAAGTCCACAATAACCTAATCATAATGAATACTATCACCTGGCTAGCTTTGGCCACATCTTCACGGTCCACAACCACGAAACAATTTGTTTCTAAGAACTCCCAATCTCCAAATTCATAGAAAACATGAATCACCATAGCTGATACCAACTCCAACACTCAAATGTCTAACACATCTCTCATACACGACCATCCCACGAGGAATGCTTCAATAATTCTTCCGTGCCACATAGCAAAAATTAGAATATCAGTAGTTGATCAACCAGGCGAGTACCAGAATACCAATGAAGCATCCATAAGTCAAACCTCAGTGCATCTTATGAAATGCACACCCTTCTCAGGCAATACCAAGTAGTAATATCATTCATATAGTCATATGAAAACCGCCCATGTTGCCTAAGAATTTATAGCCTTCCCTTCAAAACAAAATATTGACCTTGCACATGCAAATCTCAATCCCACACAATACACCGCATCTATCATGCCATCATATGAAAAGTACGAGAATCTCATAAACAACTCTGAGTCACTAGAATAAAAACTCGATCAATCAAAAACCTGCCACTTGATCCCATCCATGAGTAAATCACAATACGAAACATGCTCCTCATGCCGGTAGGAATTATCCATCTCAAACCGTGGTAGAAACCATCGAGAACTCTCTGAAACCTATTTGCACATAACCAAACCATCAAAACGGAATCTCTCTAACTCAACCAAGCCATGCAGGTCGCCAAACCTAAGAGTATTGCCACAAAACACCTATAGAGACTCACCACATCATAAGTACCCAAAGAACCGATCATATCCATTATTGTGTTGATCCAAGCTACTACTAAATTGTCTTATTTCTCCGAGTTCCTTCCGAATTACCCTCAAGTTGACACTTCCCCTTTCCAGAACACCACTATCCTCAACCAAAACTCACCACACGAGACCCTAGCATAAAACAACACTGCCCTAAGGCCCATAAGCAACTGTATTCCTTCTTAGCACCCCAAAGTACCATAATCAAGATACCCACTCTGAAGAGACCTCATATAAACTTAAAACTATTTACTTTACCTTCCTGATATTGAAATGTAGAATCCATAGTGATACAAAAATATTGTGAGTCTCGACACCATGCAATGCAGATCCCAGATATTGCCATATACAAATCTGAATAAATTTTCAATTTTTACATATAAATCTTGAATCCATTAGAACCTTCTCGAGAGTCATCCACTCTGCTCAAATCTCAATTGCATCACCCAAATGGGCCAAACGACCTATGCCCCATTAGCACGATAAAACCCAAAGAAGTAATCCACTCCTCTAATCAACCGAGCAATTCCTACTCCATGCACACTACATCATTCACGAATAACAACTCAATCATTCTATTATTCCCATATACCCATAAAGTGTAATACATCATGCATCCATAAATTTCCTTGCTTAAGTCATCATCAAAACCAGCTTCTGCAAATCATAACCGATCCAAGAGTATGCTTCAGACCAAAACCAATACAACACACAACCATGCAATTAACTCGTCGATAGCAGACTCCCCCACTTGGCTCAAAGACATGGAATAAAACATCTGATAACTTACAACAACCATACCCCATTACTGCCATAATACCACAGTGAGATTCAACTAAATCCTTCATAAGCTCATGTAACACAAACCATCTATTACCTCAAATCATCTGCAAATCTTGCATTCATCCTTGTAACGGTCAGGTCCACTATTACAATCGATCCAAACTCAAATCGCACCAATATAACCCACTGATAGAAAAGAAAGCCTCCACCCAACATCATAAGGATCACACACCTGTAGATTACCCCGCAAGTTATAACTCACTTGCTTAGCCTTAAACTGACATCTCTCTATACCCTTTCACAACCACAACTACTATGCCTTCACTTAATCTTCAGTCTGAACTCACAACAAGACATAAAAATCTACTTTGCTCCATAATTAAGTAACATGGAAGATTACAGATTACGATCATAACTCGAGACTATACAACACATTAAGACAGAAATCAAGCACCCAATAGTTCTTTTACATCCCAAGCAAACTCGTCTCGTCACATTCAAACCACCTGAACAATCCCTTTGTCACATAATACTTCATCATATAGCCATTCAATCACCCACCGAGCCATAAATTCCACTCATAGGGATGCCACCGGACATATAAATCCAAAAGCATATAATCACACAACTGAAGCTATCGCGCCTAAGCTGCGGACTAAACCTGGCTTCAAGTCCTCTAGACTGGCCCATCACCAAACCACCGGAAACACATCTCGCACCTCATCCAAGGAATCCACAAGTCGTCGATTCACATTCTATACCAAGCGCTCACATACACATACGAGTGAGTGAAAGGGATTCAAAGAGTTATGCTTCAAGGTGAATCAATGTTGCACGATAAAGAAAGAAAGATGGGAAGTACAACCTAAATGCCCTGTAGCCTCTCGAAGATAGGTATGGACATCATCATACCGATCAACAAGACTCTACTAGATACTTTCTCATGACTCAATGAATCTATCAACCTAGAGCTGTGATACCAACTTGTCACGACCCAACATCCAACTAGTCGTGATGGCACCTAACCCAACCTACTAAGTAAGCCAATTAGCAACAATAATCCAATTCATTGAGATTTACTGTGAAATATAATGATAATATAACTTAACTTCTATACAATGAATTCCCAAGGACTGGTAGTGAAAATCACGAGCTTCTAAGATTTAGAGTTTACAAAGCTAGAATAAAATAAATATGTCATCTATTTGAAATACACACGAAAAAATTAATAACTCTAAAGCTACAAAGAAGAGAGGCAATTCTGATCGGAACGCATGTTCATCTTCAATGCCAGATCCTGTCATACACAACAATATCAGGCTCTACATCTGTAGCGCAAGGTGCAGAAGTGTAGTATGAGTACAACTGACCCCATATACTCAATAAGTAACAAACCTAACCTTAGGTTGAAATTAATGACGAACTGGGACAAGGGTCAGAGTCCAACACCAATAGCCAACAATAGCTCATAACAATATAATAAAAGTGGTGCAAGAAATGAATCAGAGATGTGATACTCAGCTAGTTCACAGTTCCGAAAAAATAAGCATGCTTTACAAGTATAACAGTGAAAACCCAAATCTTTTACTGAAATCTCCAAAATATGAGTAAATATGAAAAATTGTGATATGTCCCAAAAACTTTCAACAACAGGTAATATGTTTCATTATCAAATGGATTGAGGAAAGTACATCTCTATGCCTACATGTCAATGTGTATGTGAAGTCATGAATGATGCAATACCGTATATAGCATGAGGAAAATGCATCTTTATGCATGTATTTCAAGTGTGCATGTAGAATGCAATGCAACACAGTGATAAAACCTTATGCATACGCTCAGAGTATCAATTCACTCAATCCTCACAGTCACTCAGTCCTCTCAATCACTCGGCACTCGCTCTCGACACTCGCACTCGGCACACGCACTCAGTAGGTGCCTGCGCTCACTGTGGGTGTACAGATTCCGGAGGGGCGGATCCATCCCAGACGCTATTATAAGCCAATCATGGCATAAATCAATAAAGCTTGCTGCGGCGTGCAGCCCAATCCCATAAACATCCTCACAATCAGGCCCTCAACCTCACTCAGTCATCAATCTCTACACTCTCTCGGCCTCACAAATCCCATGCCAATCGGCCCAAATAATGATAATATGATGTGAGAAAAATGATATCAGAGACTGAGATATGATATGCAATGAATGAGAATGGCTGAATATGTAATTGCAATTTAAGCAATTAACTCAACAGTAGAAATGACATCAGCGGGTCCCAACAGGATAAGCACATAGTCTAAACATGATTTCAAACATGGATCACAGCTCAGTTACTCTAGCACGTAAAACTTTCATGGATATAAACAAGATTAGGTCACCACACAGTACCACAAAATCAATCGAGTCATAATTCACATTGTGCATGCCCACACGCATGTCACCTAGTATGTGTATCAGCTCAACACCAAACACATATATTCGGGGTTCATACCCTCAGCACCAACTTTATAAGTGTTACTTACCTCAACCAAGTCAAATCCAATACCAAGCAAGTCACACAATAGTCTAGAAATTCCATCCCATACACATCAACCTCTTAACGGCTCGAAACTAGCCAAAAGCAACTAAAGAACATCAAATAATGCCAAAGGAAACAAACCCAATTGATAAAGGTGAAATCATTAATCAAAATCCCAAAATCAACAAAAGAGTCAAACCCGGGCCCGCACCTCAGAACCCGACAAAACTCACAAAATCTGACAATACATTCAAAACTCAAAAATTCACTCTATGAAACTTTAGACATAAACCCCCCCCCCAATTTCTCTTTTTAATTCATCAACCAAATGCCAAAAACGAGAATAGATTCATGAAATAAATCAAAAGCGAGTAGAGAACACTTACCCCAATCAATGTGGTGAAAATCGATTCAAATATCATCTCAATCCGATCTCCATAACTCCAAATATGCAAAAATGGTTGACACCTCCGAAATAGAGTACTTTATAATTCACGGGACAATCATGTGCATCGCGATCGCGGAACAATCCACGCGATCGGGAAGAAGAGAAAATGGCACTGCTCAAAATATCCAATGCGTCCGCGAGAAAAGCCATGCGAACGCACAGACCACTGAAATAAAGCTACGCGAACGCGCCCATATACACGCGAACGCGAAGACATCTTCGCCCAGCACCCACGCTGATCCGCGATCGCCTTCGCAAGCACACAACTGCGATGCACAAACCGCTCAAACTCCGCGAACGTCGTCCTCCAATAACGAACGCATAGAGGAAAGTGACCTCGGCTCCAACTTTGTGCATTGCGGTCGCGTTTCTTCCCTCATGGTTGCATAGAAAGAAATCAGAACCAGGAGCCCAGAACACACCAGCAATCAAACATGAAGCAAAAATGCTTTGATTCCACTCAGACACTTACCCGAGCCCCTCGAGGTCCAGTCCAAACATGCCAACAAGTCCCATAATGTAATACGGACCTACTCGAGGCCTCACATCATGCATAACATCTTTGGAATGATGAATCGCGCCTTAAATCAAACTTAATCAACTTTTGAACCTTCAACTTCTAGAACCCGCACTGAAACATATCAAATCAACTTAGAATGAACTCAAATATTGCACACGAGTCCAAAATAACATAACGAAATTATTCCAATTCTCGTAAAAGCGAGGGCGTAGATGCGCGATGGCTCCACAAATGCAGAAATGCTTGGATAATTCTATATATTTTGAGGGTTTATTCACTTATTCATATTTTAAACTATAGAGCTCGGATTTTGGCGATATTAAAGGCGATTTGCAGAAGATAGATTGGGGTAAGTATTTTCTACTCGGTTTTGGCTATATTTAATGATTCTATCTTCGATTTTGGCATTCAGATTGTGAATTTCAAAGAGAAATAAGGGGTTTTTGTCTAAGCTTTTCTAAAGTGATTTTTTGAGTTTTGAACATCGATTTGGAGACGGAATTGAGTGAAATCAGTATGGTTGGACTCGTATTTGAATGGGTTGTCAGATTTTGTATGTTTTATCGGGTTTCGAGGTATGGGTCTGAGTTTGAATTTTTGGTTGACA
>AWOL01S0387662.1:0-13745 GCA_000715115.1 Nicotiana otophora
CCATAAAAAAGAAAACGTTAATAAACGGGCTGAACCGGGCTGTAGCCCGTTAACGGGTTAACGAGCTGAACCGGGTTGTAGCCCCTTAATAACCCGTTAACGGGTTAACGGGCTTAGCTGGTTCCAGTGCACCGGTATCAAAAAATTGTTCATTTGAAACCCGCTCCCTGCCCAACCCGTCCCNGCGTCTCGAGCCATGGCCGAAAAAATAGGAAATTGATTTGAGTTGCTCTTCCACCAACCCAATGGTAGAAATTCCTTTGTCCGGGGCTCTGTTGACTTTTGCAAGTAGAATTGAAGTTCATTGTTATTCCTGCTGCTGGTTTGTTGATGGCTTGATGCTCCCCTATTGTAGACCAAATCAAATAATCTTCAACACCATCATTATCATCCAAAGCACTGGTCCCAGATGTTGAAACTGAACTTGAAGGAATATTTGCATATACAACAGAAGAAGCATCAACAATATTAGCATAATAATTATATAATATTTCTAAATGTTTGTGTAGATAAGAAATACAAGTGTCAATATCAGGAGTTTAACAACAACAACAATAACAACCCAGTATATCAGGAGTTTAAGTTGGTCCATAAAAAAGAAAACGTTAATAAACGGGCTGAACCGGGCTGTAGCCCGTTAACGGGTTAACGAGCTGAACCGGGTTGTAGCCCCTTAATAACCCGTTAACGGGTTAACGGGCTTAGCTGGTTCCAGTGCACCGGTATCAAAAAATTGTTCATTTGAAACCCGCTCCCTGCCCAACCCGTCCCAGCCCGCCCTCCACGCTATATTACCGGGCTGAACCGGGCTGGACCGGACTGTAAACGGGTCAGCCCGGCCCGATTAACAGGTATAATTGTACATCTCCATCTTGCCCTATTTTCTTTCGATTTATTTGGGATATTCCCCAGCTAACCCTAAAAGTACAAACACCAAGAATATTCAATAGAATATTCTATTACAAAAACTACTCGTTAATACTGCTCTTCATAATCGACCTCGGCCGTTATTGACTCTTCGGTTACGAGCCCTGTTTTACACTAATCGACCTCGGCCATATCGTCCTTTGCGGTACCGCTTCGTATCAAGTCTTAGTGAAAGCGGATTTTGACCTATACACTAATATGGACCAAAGGGAGTGCAAAATTGCTTAACTTCGTACCTTTACCGATAAAAGGTAACAAAGCACTTGATGAAATAATCGAGGTACGCGCAAGGCTCCGAGAATGCTATTATAAAAAGATTACAGAATTGCTTGACATGGATAAGTTGAGAAATGGAGTATGTATATTTCAAAAATGTTACTGGTATAGTTCAACCTTCTATTTAGGGTTACTTATATCTTTTTACCAAGTATAAGTATATAAAACCTTTTTGGCACTTTTAAAATAATTACAAAATTGAAATTAATTACATGAGCAGGTCAAAAGGGATATAAATATACGGATAATCTTTTGACATTTTCATGGGGAGTCAAGATGTGGTCCCATTTGACCAATGTGGTCAAAAAGAGAGTCAGATCAATTTTCAAAATTGCACTTTTACCCCTAACTAGACCGGAATTGTTTATCAAGCTCATCTAAATTCAAAAGAGTCCATTTTCGTACATGAAAGCTTGAAAAGTCATTATCTTGTCAAAAATAAGAAAATTTCTAAAAAATAAATCCTTCCTTTGGTGGCTAAATGTTTTCCTTGGTTTTTTTTTGACGTGGTCCTGAGATTGTTAAAAAGGGTTAGAACTTAGAAATAAAAGAAAACAAAAGAAAGGATATATCTACGCACCAAATTGAAGCTTTGTACACTAAATTCTTCTCCGTTCACTACAGAAAAACTGAAATTAGCTAGGGATTTCGTCACTAAATTGTTCGTAGCTAACATATTTGTTTGATAATTTATCACTAACCCGTCGCTAAATCTGATTAGTGACGGATTTTTCTGTTTAGCTATAAAACTAATTCAGCACTAGTTTGAGTTGCATACTTGGCATGGAATCCAATTATATTATGACAATAAAGATTCATGTGATATCGCTCATAATCAAGCTCAATACGATTGGGCAAAACATGTTGAGGTGGAAAGATTTTCGTCAATAATAATTTAGATGAAACATGTTTGGAGTTGCCTCAGTCAGTTTAATAGATTAGTCGGCTGATTTTCTTACTAAAGCAGTCTGAGATTAAGCGAGATTTTAATCTCATTAGACTAAGTAAATTCACAATTGTAAGTATCTTCCATTTCTTAGTTTGTTAGTTTCATTGTATTAGAATTACTGATTGCAACATTAATGTATCTCATGCATGAGAATATCGATCAAACTATTATTCTATCTTATTTTCACTCTTTACTTCTAATATGCATTTTGACAGGGTTTTGCATTTAAAATATGCATACATATATTGAAAAAAGTAGGATTTTTAGGGTTTGTTTGGGAGGGGTTGAAGAGGAAGGAGATTAGGGAAAGAGATCACAGAAACTTCCAGTTGAATTTCAACTCTTTCTATTTTTCCAAATATGTCCATGTTGTAGTTAATTAATCGAACTTTTACATTAGAGACTCATAGCCAATGGCTAGAAATCAACCAACCCAAGAAATAAAAAAAAACAAAGAATAACAAAACCAAAAAAAAGAAAAAAGAGGTATAAATACCATAGAGGTCAACCACTATCGGATATTGATCAGTGGGTTGACCCGAAAAGAGATCCGAAAGAACTTTCCAACAAGCAGAATAGAAGTTGACCACAAAGCCATCTCTGTGGGAGGCTGCTACTCATAAGGCCATCTCGGACATGGAAAAAAAGGCGGGGTAGGTTAAAAAAAAAGCACGTCCAACTCCATAGGTCATCTGCATGGATGTTTAATTAGCTATATTACCTTAGGGAATACATCTCATCTCTTTTTTTCTTTTTCTTTTTTATGCTTTCTTTTATGTAGCTCTTAATATTTTCATGCTCAAGCCTTCTCTTCCATTCCAAANTCAGAAAAACTGAAATTAGCTAGGGATTTCGTCACTAAATTGTTCGTAGCTAACATATTTGTTTGATAATTTATCACTAACCCGTCGCTAAATCTGATTAGTGACGGATTTTTCTGTTTAGCTATAAAACTAATTCAGCACTAGTTTGAGTTGCCTACTTGGCATGGAATCCAATTATATTATGACAATAAAGATTCATGTGATATCGCTCATAATCAAGCTCAATACGATTGGGCAAAACATGTTGAGGTGGAAAGATTTTCGTCAATGAAAATTTAGATGAAACATGTTTGGAGTTGCCTCAGTCAGTTTAATAGATTAGTCGGCTGATTTTCTTACTAAAGCAGTCTGAGATTAAGCGAGATTTTAATCTCATTAGACTAAGTAAATTCACAATTGTAAGTATCTTCCATTTCTTAGTTTGTTAGTTTCATTGTATTAGAATTACTGATTGCAACATTAATGTATCTCATGCATGAGAATATCGATCAAACTATTATTCTATCTTATTTTCACTCTTTACTTCTAATATGCATTTTGACAGGGTTTTGCATTTAAAATATGCATACATATATTGAAAAAAGTAGGATTTTTAGGGTTTGTTTGGGAGGGGTTGAAGAGGAAGGAGATTAGGGAAAGAGATCACAGAAACTTCCAGTTGAATTTCAACTCTTTCTATTTTTCCAAATATGTCCATGTTGTAGTTAATTAATCGAACTTTTACATTAGAGACTCATAGCCAATGGCTAGAAATCAACCAACCCAAGAAATNGGATTTTGACCTATACACTAATATGGACCAAAGGGAGTGCAAAATTGCTTAACTTCGTACCTTTACCGATAAAAGGTAACAAAGCACTTGATGAAATAATCGAGGTACGCGCAAGGCTCCGAGAATGCTATTATAAAAAGATTACAGAATTGCTTGACATGGATAAGTTGAGAAATGGAGTATGTATATTTCAAAAATGTTACTGGTATAGTTCAACCTTCTATTTAGGGTTACTTATATCTTTTTACCAAGTATAAGTATATAAAACCTTTTTGGCACTTTTAAAATAATTACAAAATTGAAATTAATTACATGAGCAGGTCAAAAGGGATATAAATATACGGATAATCTTTTGACATTTTCATGGGGAGTCAAGATGTGGTCCCATTTGACCAATGTGGTCAAAAAGAGAGTCAGATCAATTTTCAAAATTGCACTTTTACCCCTAACTAGACCGGAATTGTTTATCAAGCTCATCTAAATTCAAAAGAGTCCATTTTCGTACATGAAAGCTTGAAAAGTCATTATCTTGTCAAAAATAAGAAAATTTCTAAAAACTAAATCCTTCCTTTGGTGGCTAAATGTTTTCCTTGGTTTTTTTTTGACGTGGTCCTGAGATTGTTAAAAAGGGTTAGAACTTAGAAATAAAAGAAAACAAAAGAAAGGATATATCTACGCACCAAATTGAAGCTTTGTACACTAAATTCTTCTCCGTTCACTACAGAAAAACTGAAATTAGCTAGGGATTTCGTCACTAAATTGTTCGTAGCTAACATATTTGTTTGATAATTTATCACTAACCCGTCGCTAAATCTGATTAGTGACGGATTTTTCTGTTTAGTTATAAAACTAATTCAGCACTAGTTTGAGTTGCATACTTGGCATGGAATCCAATTATATTATGACAATAAAGATTCATGTGATATCGCTCATAATCAAGCTCAATACGATTGGGCAAAACATGTTGAGGTGGAAAGATTTTCGTCAATAATAATTTAGATGAAACATGTTTGGAGTTGCCTCAGTCAGTTTAATAGATTAGTCGGCTGATTTTCTTACTAAAGCAGTCTGAGATTAAGCGAGATTTTAATCTCATTAGACTAAGTAAATTCACAATTGTAAGTATCTTCCATTTCTTAGTTTGTTAGTTTCATTGTATTAGAATTACTGATTGCAACATTAATGTATCTCATGCATGAGAATATCGATCAAACTATTATTCTATCTTATTTTCACTCTTTACTTCTAATATGCATTTTGACAGGGTTTTGCATTTAAAATATGCATACATATATTGAAAAAAGTAGGATTTTTAGGGTTTGTTTGGGAGGGGTTGAAGAGGAAGGAGATTAGGGAAAGAGATCACAGAAACTTCCAGTTGAATTTCAACTCTTTCTATTTTTTCAAATATGTCCATGTTGTAGTTAATTAATCGAACTTTTACATTAGAGACTCATAGCCAATGGCTAGAAATCAACCAACCCAAGAAATAAAAAAAAACAAAGAATAACAAAACCAAAAAAAAGAAAAAAGAGGTATAAATACCATAGAGGTCAACCACTATCGGATATTGATCAGTGGGTTGACCCGAAAAGAGATCCGAAAGAACTTTCCAACAAGCAGAATAGAAGTTGACCACAAAGCCATCTCTGTGGGAGGCTGCTACTCATAAGGCCATCTCGGACATGGAAAAAAAGGCGGGGTAGGTTAAAAAAAAAGCACGTCCAACTCCATAGGTCATCTGCATGGATGTTTAATTAGCTATATTACCTTAGGGAATACATCTCATCTCTTTTTTTCTTTTTCTTTTTTATGCTTTCTTTTATGTAGCTCTTAATATTTTCATGCTCAAGCCTTCTCTTCCATTCCAAAATTACAGAAAAGGAAAAGAGTCAGAAGAATAATCAGCTAAGTCAAGATCAAATTGAAGTGATGATTAATCCGATCGACGATTTACTGCTCCCTTTTAATAGGGATGCCCATGCTTTAATTCGAACGTGTTCATCTTCAGTCATGCTCCTTTTCAACCCAATCTGGTCTTCCTAATGTGAACTCCAAGCTTGGATTTTTCTGATTATCCAAATTGATACATTTAGTTCATTTAATCATAGTGTTTTCAATATGGTAATTAGAAAAAGACAAATATAATAGAAATTAAATGACCATTTGTCTATCGCAGACTTTAGTCTTTCCTGAAGATATATACTAATTGTATCATAGGTTAAGATGGGTGACATGACATGTGCTAGTTACAAGCAAAAGAAATTTAATTTTTGTACACTGACAGTGTAAAAACAAATTCAGTTAATCTGAAGCTGACAAAAAATAATATTAAATATAATGTGAGAAGCTTGAAACTTAAAGGATTTAAGAAAGTTATAAAAATTAATTTGCCACTCCTGATCACTTTCTCAAAAGATTAGTTGCTATAAAGTGTTTTGAGGGGTGAACGTGTAGTGTTATCTATGGGTTTACGTGAATTCAAAAAAAATTGCCCAAATTCTATGAATGTATTAAAAATAATTCTAAATATTCAATAACTATATGACCGTGAGAATCCATGTATATATTATTGTACACTAACTCGAAATTGCTGCAGGAATCTATAAACTTTAAATTTTGAATTCGTCTATTAGTGTTTGAATTCTTGTACATATAAGATTATGAAATTAGAATAAAAGTATGAGAAATACCTCTATTTGGTGACCTGATCTTTGTTGAGATGGAAAGCAAGGCGATCTAAGGCCATTTGCATCATTCGAGTTTGCTTGCAACCATCCTTCTCTACTGCTGTAAAATTTCAAGTAAAAGACGTATGTTTTTTCAGTCTATCTTGTACTGAATTAACTTATCACATTTTGACTATCCTTATAAATTAAAATGTGAAAAACAATAAATGTATACTGAAGTTATAATGGATCTTTGAAGAATCAATAGATAAATTCTAATTCTTTGTGTTAAAAAAATTGTTGTTTGGTTAAAAAACAAAATCTAACATCTCTCTTCCTCTGAACGTCCATACTTGGACAACTGGAGTGTGAATAACATAACATGAGAGAAAACACAATAACAACGATAAGTAAGCTCTGACGTATTACGAGATGGACCTTTGGCCTATCTCGACTCCAAATTTTAGCGCATGAGGGGAAAATCATCCAAAAACCCATATAAAGAGACAACAAAGAGACAACAACTGATCATTTCTTCAAGCCAATATAAGACACTAATTGAATTAATCTCTATATTACGCAAATCATAAAATTAGCTCAATTGACCCTTAATAATGAAACTAATTGAGACTGAGGAAGTAGTACTTATGTCACTAATTCCTATTAAGGAGCTATAGCAAAACATAACTATTAAAATACTTTATATATTAGCCTGTAAATATTTTAAATTTATGTTTCCTTTAATCCTACAATGTGCACAACATTTGAATTACAGTACTTGTCATTTAATTCAACTGTTATTTTATAAAATAATTGTGGACTGGTCAAAGTAATTTCTCAACGTACAATAGGACAAATTAAATAAAAGTTCCTTCGTCCAACTACTAGAGTAAAAAAAAGTACAAAAATCATCTGCTGATGACCTGCAGATTCGGCATTCTATATTTATTTTGTGGAGATTTTATCATATATCTTGGAGTTGATTAAATATTTAGAAAATAGGAACGAAGAATTTAATTAAGGAAAAGACAAATTATAGAAGCAGGCACATCCTATTACGTACATAGTAACTGGATCATAACAAGATCTTCTTTCATATTTTCTACTTTGAGTAGACGAAAAACTAAACAATCTAAAAAGACAAACACACGACCAAACAAGACAAGGATACTTTAAATAAATATTACTTTGAGAAAAGCAGAGCACTTAAGTCAAGATACTGGTCTTTTTTTGGACTTATTTGCTAAAATCTCCTCGTGAAGAGAATAACAACAAAGCAAACAAAAACGAAACAAAAGAAAAGTTTATTACATCCTTAATAAAATAATTCAAGAAAACAACCAAAGTAAAAGAATAAAAGAAAAGAAAAGAAAAGCAAAAGTATAGCAGTAATGCAAAAGTATAGCAGTAATCTTTTTGCTTTCATATTTTCTACTTTGAGTAGACGAAAAAATAAACAATCTAAAAAGACAAACACACGACCAAACAAGACAAGGATACTTTAAATAAATATTACTTTGAGAAAAGCAGAGCACTTAAGTCAAGAAACTGGTCTTTTTTTGGACTTATTTGCTAAAATCTCCTCGTGAAGAGAATAACAACAAAGCAAACAAAAACGAAACAAAAGAAAAGTTTATTACATCCTTAATAAAATAATTCAAGAAAACAACCAAAGTAAAAGAATAAAAGAAAAGAAAAGCAAAAGTATAGCAGTAATGCAAAAGTATAGCAGTAATCTTTTTGCTTTCTTATCATAATCCTAATTAATTCACCAACTTCCATATTCGCATTGGGGACCTCCACTAATCAGAATTCACCTTTGATAAATCCTATCAAATGAGAAAGTATTTCATACTAAGATGTTTTTCATCGTGTGCTCGAAATCGAAATTTTCTTGTCAAAGGTGAATGGATCATATTCATTCTATCACAACTCTTACTAATATTATTTGCTCTTTTTTGCTTTTTTAATTTAAGAAAAAAGAAAGAAAGAAAAGAATGCATGAAAAACAATTAAAAATAGAGGGTAGAAAATAGTACGACAAGATGTAATTAAAATGGGAATAAAGGAGTTGAAAGTAGAAAGTGGAAAAATGAAAGAGAAGAAAAGCAAAAGCTGCCACAAGAACTCTTTTATTCTTCAGAAAATGGTGGACGTGGGTTTTGCATTTCTAAGATTCAGGGTAACTCCATGCAAAAGGAAAAGTATGCAACTCATTACTCCATCATTACTTCAAAAGTCCTACACTACACTACTTGTGAACCATAGTTTTTATAATTCAAATATACTAAAAAACAATAAATAGTGGGTGCATAAAGTATTCTGTATTCACGTATGGTTCGAAAANTGTGCTAGTTACAAGCAAAAGAAACTTAATTTTTGTACACTGACAGTGTAAAAACAAATTCAGTTAATCTGAAGCTGACAAAAAATAATATTAAATATAATGTGAGAAGCTTGAAACTTAAAGGATTTAAGAAAGTTATAAAAATTAATTTGCCACTCCTGATCACTTTCTCAAAAGATTAGTTGCTATAAAGTGTTTTGAGGGGTGAACGTGTAGTGTTATCTATGGGTTTACGTGAATTCAAAAAAAATTGCCCAAATTCTATGAATGTATTAAAAATAATTCTAAATATTCAATAACTATATGACCGTGAGAATCCATGTATATATTATTGTACACTAACTCGAAATTGCTGCAGGAATCTATAAACTTTAAATTTTGAATTCGTCTATTAGTGTTTGAATTCTTGTACATATAAGATTATGAAATTAGAATAAAAGTATGAGAAATACCTCTATTTGGTGACCTGATCTTTGTTGAGATGGAAAGCAAGGCGATCTAAGGCCATTTGCATCATTCGAGTTTGCTTGCAACCATCCTTCTCTACTGCTGTAAAATTTCAAGTAAAAGACGTATGTTTTTTCAGTCTATCTTGTACTGAATTAACTTATCACATTTTGACTATCCTTATAAATTAAAATGTGAAAAACAATAAATGTATACTGAAGTTATAATGGATCTTTGAAGAATCAATAGATAAATTCTAATTCTTTGTGTTAAAAAAATTGTTGTTTGGTTAAAAAACAAAATCTAACATCTCTCTTCCTCTGAACGTCCATACTTGGACAACTGGAGTGTGAATAACATAACATGAGAGAAAACACAATAACAACGATAAGTAAGCTCTGACGTATTACGAGATGGACCTTTGGCCTATCTCGACTCCAAATTTTAGCGCATGAGGGGAAAATCATCCAAAAACCCATATAAAGAGACAACAAAGAGACAACAACTGATCATTTCTTCAAGCCAATATAAGACACTAATTGAATTAATCTCTATATTACGCAAATCATAAAATTAGCTCAATTGACCCTTAATAATGAAACTAATTGAGACTGAGGAAGTAGTACTTATGTCACTAATTCCTATTAAGGAGCTATAGCAAAACATAACTATTAAAATACTTTATATATTAGCCTGTAAATATTTTAAATTTATGTTTCCTTTAATCCTACAATGTGCACAACATTTGAATTACAGTACTTGTCATTTAATTCAACTGTTATTTTATAAAATAATTGTGGACTGGTCAAAGTAATTTCTCAACGTACAATAGGACAAATTAAATAAAAGTTCCTTCGTCCAACTACTAGAGTAAAAAAAAGTACAAAAATCATCTGCTGATGACCTGCAGATTCGGCATTCTATATTTATTTTGTGGAGATTTTATCATATATCTTGGAGTTGATTAAATATTTAGAAAATAGGAACGAAGAATTTAATTAAGGAAAAGACAAATTATAGAAGCAGGCACATCCTATTACGTACATAGTAACTGGATCATAACAAGATCTTCTTTCATATTTTCTACTTTGAGTAGACGAAAAAATAAACAATCTAAAAAGACAAACACACGACCAAACAAGACAAGGATACTTTAAATAAATATTACTTTGAGAAAAGCAGAGCACTTAAGTCAAGAAACTGGTCTTTTTTTGGACTTATTTGCTAAAATCTCCTCGTGAAGAGAATAACAACAAAGCAAACAAAAACGAAACAAAAGAAAAGTTTATTACATCCTTAATAAAATAATTCAAGAAAACAACCAAAGTAAAAGAATAAAAGAAAAGAAAAGCAAAAGTATAGCAGTAATGCAAAAGTATAGCAGTAATCTTTTTGCTTTCTTATCATAATCCTAATTAATTCACCAACTTCCATATTCGCATTGGGGACCTCCACTAATCAGAATTCACCTTTGATAAATCCTATCAAATGAGAAAGTATTTCATACTAAGATGTTTTTCATCGTGTGCTCGAAATCGAAAATTTCTGTCAAAGGTGAATGGATCATATTCATTCTATCACAACTCTTACTAATATTATTTGCTCTTTTTTGCTTTTTTAATTTAAGAAAAAAGAAAGAAAGAAAAGAATGCATGAAAAACAATTAAAAATAGAGGGTAGAAAATAGTACGACAAGATGTAATTAAAATGGGAATAAAGGAGTTGAAAGTAGAAAGTGGAAAAATGAAAGAGAAGAAAAGCAAAAGCTGCCACAAGAACTCTTTTATTCTTCAGAAAATGGTGGACGTGGGTTTTGCATTTCTAAGATTCAGGGTAACTCCATGCAAAAGGAAAAGTATGCAACTCATTACTCCATCATTACTTCAAAAGTCCTACACTACACTACTTGTGAACCATAGTTTTTATAATTCAAATATACTAAAAAACAATAAATAGTGGGTGCATAAAGTATTCTGTATTCACGTATGGTTCGAAAAGGGCCGTACTCCAAAGGTTATGACGCAGACAGTTTACTCTAATGTAAGCATTATTGGCTGTTTTCATGACTCGAACTCGTGACTTATAGGTCACACGGAGACAACTTTAATTTACCGTTGTTTCAATGCGTCACTTCTATTTCAAATACACTAACATTGTAAAAACAAATCTGCACTTATATATCTGGGTATTTTTACAGGTTGTTTCAGGTAGTAGCAGATTCAGAAAATATATCGAGGATATACAAAAACAAATATAGAAACTGTCACACTCAAGGGAGGATCTATGTATATGATTCGGGATGATACGCCACCCGCAAGTTTCAGCGAAAACTCTATGTATATATGTAAAAATGTATAAGAAATAGTATATATATTTAAAAGTGCCAGTGGCAAAGGTCCATCTTTTCCTTCTGCTCGGCACCTGGAACCCCCAAATCCTGGATCTGTCTCTAGTCACACTCTATTCCCCGAAGCAACTTTTGAACTACCTTTACCATTAGATTAAAAGCTTCTCCAAAAGATATTCAATAAAATATATATATATATATATATATTATTGAAAGAAATTACTTGTACCGTATTAGCATAGAATATCTTTCCAACTAATGGATTTCAATTGAACCCACGCTATTACATATAGCTCCACTACTGGTTGCAGTTAATTTATCTTATTTTTCAAGTTACTTATCTAATTTTTCTATAAACTATTACCTATAATTATTTTTAAGTATTTTAAAAGTTTAAAAGTTTTCTTGAAGTGTCAGTATATAAATGTTAAACGCGTCAAACGTTAAGCCCCATTTAAATAACATATATNGTGGTACGCCACCCGCAAGCTTCAGCGAAAACTCTATGTATATATATAAAAATGTATAAGAAATAGTATATATATTTAAAGGTGTCAGTGGCAAAGGTCCATCTTTTCCTTCTGCTCGGCACCTGAAACCCTCAAATCCTGGATCTGTCTCTAGTCACACTCTATTCCCCGTAGCAACTTTTGAACTACCTTTACCATTAGATTAAAAGCTTCTCCAAAAGAGATTCAATAATATATATATATATATATATATATATATTATTGAAAGAAATTACTTGTACCGTATTAGCATAGAATATCTTTCCAACTAATGGATTTCAATTTAACCCACGCTATTACATATAGCTCCACTACTGGTTGCAGTTAATTTATCTTATTTTTCAAGTTACTTATCTAATTTTTCTATAAACTATTACCTATAATTATCTTTTAAGTATTTTAAAAGTTTAAAAGTTTTCTTTGAAGTGTCAGTATATAAATGTTAAACGCGTCAAACGTTAAGCCCCATTTAAATAACATATATAGGACGTTCACTAAAGTTTTAAGTAGTGTTATATATGAGGCCTATACCTTGAGGAATTACTCCAAAGAGTAGGATTTGCAGTAGAAGGGTAATCGGATTCGGGTTGTACAGATCCATCGGATGCTCCTCTCTGATCCGTAAACCGGCATAAACCAGTCCGGTCACCGGTGCCGGTGCTTCCTATTGTTGTGAGATCATCTTCTCCTGACCCATCTGATTGCCCTAAAAGATAATAACAAATAAAAATTATCAAAAATAAAAAACTTATATATATAATTTAACTTTTATGCACTCACAGTTTTAGAAACAATTTAAATACTATTATATTATTTAAAAGATAACTATAAGTAATTGTTTTTAAAATGTATGATTAGTAACAAAAATAATGTAGGTTACCTACTATAGTAGGTTAAACTACACGTGTAAAAATTATTTACATTAATGAAACATGTTATTTTCCTGTGTCTCATTTCATTTCTTGACAAAGAACACATTAACTCCCATGGATCGAGCTCATATGCTATACATAGTCATTTCAATTAGCTATCTATTTTGGTACAACAGAAAAAATATGTATAACTATTGTGAGGGAGATCATCATAGACGAATCTATGTGTAATATTGAGGGGTTATCGGACCCCGTAAATTTTGACAGAAATCATATATATGTATATCTTTATACCGAAAAAATTGTTGATTAAAATCATTTAGCACCAGAAACACTAAAAGTCTTTAGGGACATGCATTGGTTGGGCAGAAAACTGTGCCCATCGCGTTAAATCGTGGATCCGTCTTTGTGTAACATTAGTCAAGACTTTACGCCTATCGTCGTATAAAAATTGTTAAATGCTAGTGTATAATGCATGTACTCGAAATAGAAAAAATTACCACATTGTTAATGCCATTTTATGCTGTAAAATGTGTTTAATAACACTGATTATTAGGAAGAAAATAAAAAGGAAAAAAGTAAGTAAGCGGAAGACTTAAAGCAAGACAACTTACCAGAGGAAGCTGCAGGTTTGTCAGTGGTTTTAACAGTGCGATACATCTGCATTGGGAAAGGAATTTTTTTTCAAATGTTAAGACAACAAACAATATTTCAAGAAATTCAAAAACAATAAGTACTACTAATACACATTACACTTACCTCTCGTGAAATGACGTTGAAACAAAGAGAAAAACAAAACAAAACAC
>AWOL01S0387941.1:0-10548 GCA_000715115.1 Nicotiana otophora
TGCCTGTGGAAGAACGACCATCTTCAGGTGGTCATATCTATCTTTCAAATTATCCCACAGTATAACTGGATCTTTAATAGTGAGATATTTCATTTTCAAGCCTTCATCAACGTGATGGCGTAGGAATATCATTGCTTTGGCACGGTTGATGGTAGGCTATAACTATGTATTTTGGCCACTATTTGCACTCTAAATTGTTGCACTTTACTGATGTTTGAGCGTTAAAAGGTAGTAAATTACTCTGACTGAGTACTTTATGCCTTACAGGAGCAATTCCGGGCTACAATGAGGCTAAGAACCATTTTTTGAGCTGATATGGAGCGTTGAAGGCCAAGTAAAAGCTTATGGAATAAATTGGGAATTCGTTCGAGGATCAAAGGAGGTTAGCGCACTTAAAAAGAAGAACGAAGAAGAGTGCAAAAAATTGCCCAGGTGCGCGGCCATGCACTGACCGCGCACTGGGCCGCGCAAGTCAAGCAGAAACTGGCTAAAGTGCGCGGTCACCTGCGCAGGTGCACGACCATGCACGTCCTTCCGAGAAAAAATATTTTAGGGCTAAAATTATAATTCTGGAGGCGACTTCTCTTGACCTATATGAAGCCCAGCTCGTCCAAAAAGAGGGTATCTTGGTTTTTATAAGAACTTTGAAGGCAAGAATAGGCAAGGAGCAAGACGGAAGATTCGGAAACGAGTTTTAATCTTTCTTCTTCCCTTTTTTCTAGTATTGGTGATGAATTCTTATATTGTGGTTGTGAAAATACTTATGAATAGCTAAACTCTGTATTCTAGGGTTTGATGGAACCTCTTGGAGGATGAATTTTTGTTGCGTTTAATATAAATTTGCCATTGGATTTTCTCTACTTGTTCAACTACGTGATTATTGTGGTTGATTGAAGGGTCCTCAATCGGTTATGCCTATTTAGTGTGTATTACTTGGAAAAGAATACATATTTAGGTAGTTGTTGAACAGCATCACTCCTAACATATTTGAGGAATTAATACAGGGGGTTTAAAGGTTGGATTGGGAATAACAAAACCTTGGTGTGATCTTAGTGATAGGTAAACTAGTGCTAGCTAGCTTAGTTCGGAAGAATAAGTGTAGTAAATTGTTGTATTTTCTTAGAAGAGAATTACGACACCTAAAGTGTTCATGATCGGTAGAGAGTATCTAGGCGAATTTATAGGAGACATAGCAAAAAGGATTTCGATAAGAGGGGAAATCATAACCCTAGGTCTTTCAAATCTTGTCTACAACATTTGCTTTGTTAGTAATAAAATTACAGCTTTTTAATTATCTTGTTGTTAGTTGGTAAACACTCCACTCATTATTCAATATTTTTTGAAGTTGATTACTTGAATTCTAGTTAAATTTAGCAGTTGTGATTAATACGTTAATTCCCTGTGGGATTCGACTCCGGACTTGTAAAACGGATTATATTTGTAACGACCGCTTATTCCTTTTTATAAAGTATAGTTGGGAGTGATGAAATTTTGGCGTCGTTGCCGGAAAATTTAACGTCGTTATTAATTACAACTAGAAGAATAACTAAAATTCGTAGTTTAGTGAGCTTTCTAGACTTGAAATTCATTATATTGAAATTCTAATATTTGTAGTCTTGGGTGTAACAAGTGCATGCCTAGAAACTCCTCAAGAGCTGGTGAATTGTTTGAAGCATTATCGGATCCTAAGAAAGTTTTCAAGGCATTAAATCGTGCAAACAAGAAGAACAAACGACAACAGAACTCAACAGAACGAATCAAACTAGACATGGGTGACGTAATAAACAACCCAAATAACAGAAACAATGGGAATGACCCGAACAATTAGGGTGTGGAACCTCCCGCTGAAAATTTGGCAACCGCAATTGCAGTCCCTCAGATACAAGCGGAGTCATTTCAAATCACAAATAACATGCTACATCTGTTGCAGAACAAGAGACTGTTCTCCGGGTTTTACATTGAAGATCCATCGCAGCATCTGAAAAACCTTTTGTCAATTTGTGTCATGCAAAGACAACCGAATGTGACACTGGAAGCAATTGGATTATTATTGTTTCCATTATTAGTGATTGGAGAAGCTCAAACTTGGCTTAATTCGCTCCCCATAAACTTCATCACCACTTGGGAGGAGTTAGTCAAGCAGTTCTTGAACAAGTTCTACCCACCTTATAAGACTGACAAACAAGTTGATGAGATATTGAGCTTCAGGCAGAAACCAGCTGAAACGCTACAAGAAACGTGGGAAAGGTTCAAAGGGATGATGGTCAAGTGTTCACATCATGGCATTCCAGATCATATGTTGGGACAAAGATTTTACATGGGATTGGCAGATAGCTTGAAGGCCAACATTGATGCTTCAGCAGGTGGAGCATTTTTGAGCAAATCATTTAGAAAGTATAAAGTCCTGCTAGATAAAATGGCTAAAAGCTCAGGATGGATGACAAGAGACTCTACAATCACCCCTGTAGTTCACTTAGTGGCTTTGGACCCAAACAATTCCATAGCCGAGAATATGGCCACTCTGATGACGCAAATGAGTATCCTCACCAAGAAGATTGACGAATCAGGCCAGAAGCAGGTACACATAGTTGACACGACTAATGGGGGCTTATGTACACCATGTATTAACCAATCATATGAATGTTGGTGGAGTGGCGAAAGTGACAACCAAAACTATCAAGAGAATATCAACTATGTGGGCAACTATGGAGGACAAAGGCAAGGTGGTCAGAATTGGGGGCAGCAGAATCAACAGTATAGACTAGCACAACAGTAGTACAATAATAGCAACAATCCTGGAGCTATGTAACAACAGGGTCAAGTTATGCCTTACCAAAGGCAACAGGGATACAATCAGCAAAATCAACAGCTAGTTTATCAACAGCCTCAACAACAACAAATAGTGAGACAAGATGATGGGTTGTCTAAAATTAAAGGAACGCTGCAACAACTGATTGGGTCCTATGGAAAAATGCAAGAGAAAGTCGAAGCACATGACTCAGCGATAAAAGGCATTGAAATTCAATTAGGGCAGTTATCCATGGCTCTGAATAATCATCCCCAAGGGACGTTAACTGCAGACACGCATGTCAATCCAAAATAGCAAGGCCCGAAGCAACTTATGGCAGTGAGTCCAAGAAATGGTAGAGATCTTGATCTAGAGCAAGAAATTGCTCGCGAAAGCCGACCAACTGAGATACTTGTGCCAGTACCAATTGAGGTAGAGGATTCAACAGGGTTAACAGAGGTGACGGTACGACATGCACCAGCGGAAACAAGCAAAGAAAAAAAAATTGTGAAGGAGACTGAGTTAGTGCAAGAGAAGGCTTTAGAAACAGTGCCCGAGCAGGATCAAACTCAAATCACAGGAAAGAAGCGACCTCCAGCACCCTTCCCACAGAGATTGGCCAAATATCAAAAGGATGATAAGTATAAGAAATTCATGGAGATGTTGAAGCAAATCCAGGTGAACATTCCATTGATTGACGCCTTGAAGGAGCTGCCTGGTTATGCAAAAATAATGAAGGACTTGATGTCTCGTAAGTTCGACTTTCAATACTTGGCCACTATTATACTAACTCAAACATGTAGTGCTGTCGTGACGAGACCCATAGTTGAGAAGTTGTCCGACCCAGGAAGTTTCACAATCACACGCACAATAGGCAACTATGCTTTTGCTAAAGCATTGTGTGATTTGGGGGCGAGCATAAACTTGATGCTCTTGGCTATCTATAAAAGGTTAGGCATTGGAAGAGTAAGACCCACATCCATGTTACTACAGCTAGCTGACCTAACGGTGAAGAGGCCATCAGGTATACTTGATGATGTACTGGTGCAGGTTGGAAAGTTTGTGTTTCCGGCAGATTTTGTCATTCTGGACTGCCGGGTTGACGAGGAGATTCCCATAATTTTGGGAAGGGCATTCCTGGCCACTGGGAGAGCTCTAATTGATTGTGAAACTGGGGAGCTAAAGATGAGACTGAATGATGAAGAGATAACGTTCAATGTGCAGAAGTCTATGCGGTGACCCAGTGAGTTTGCTAACTGCTCTCTGATAGAAGCTGTGGATATGATTTTGGAGAAGGAAGATGAGGCTCTGAACGTAAAAGACCCTATAGCAGCCTGCCTCATAAACTTAGAAGAAGTAGATGGTGAGGACTTGGCTGAGTGGGTTTTGGCCCTTGAAGGCCAAAGGTACTGGAAAAGAGAGCTCGAATTCAAGCCTTTACACTTAGAAGAAAGAAAGACCTATCCAGCTAAGCCATCAATTGAAGAGCCACCACAGTTGGAGCTAAAACCATTACCGTCTCACCTCAGGTATGCTTTCTTGGGACCTAACTCAACTTTACCTGTTATTATCTCATCTAGTTTGTTAGATGTGTAGGCAGAACAACTTTTACAAGTGTTGATGGAGTGAAAAACTACAATTGGTTGGACCATTGCAGATATTAAGGGTATCAACCCGGCATTTTGTATGCATAAGATTCTACTGGACGATGGGCACAAACCGTCCAAAGAACATCAAAGAAGGCTGAACCCCAAATGAAAGAAGTGGTAAAGAAAGAAGTGATCAAGTGGTTAGATGCGAGAATCTTCTTCCCCACCCCTGATAGTAACTGGGTCAGCCCAGTTCAGTGTATGCCAAAGAAGGGTGGAATGACTGTAGGGAAAAATGAGAACAACGAGTTGATCTCAACAAGAACAGTCATAGGATGGTGAATCTGCATGGATTACAGAAGGTTGAACAAGGCCACCCGGAAAGACCATTTCCCACTGCCATTCATTGATCAGATGCTAGATAGATTGGCAGGGAGGTCCCACTTTTGCTTTTTGGATGGATACTCGGGGTATAATCAGATCTCTATTACCCTGGAAGATAGAGAGAAAATATCGTTCACCTATCCATATGGCATCTATGCCTTTCAGAGAATGCCGTTTGGCCTATGCAATGCACCCGCCACATTCCAAAAGTGCATGATGGCCATCTTTACAAATATGGTAGAGGAAATAATGGAGGTTTTCATGGATGACTTCTCAGTGGTGTGAAACTCACTCGATGATTGCCTTATGAACTTGAAAAAAGTATTGAAGAGGTGTATGGTGACTAATCTGGTATTAAACTGGGAAAAGTGCCATTTCATGGTACAAGAAGGTATAATATTGGGGCACCTAGTGTCGAGTAAAGGAATTGAAGTGGATCGCGCAAAGGTTGATATAATAGAAAAGTTGCCACCACCCACTTCCGTCAAGGCAATATGAAGTTTCCTTGGCCACGCCGATTTCTACAGGCGGTTTATAAAAGATTTTTCCAAAATTGCTAACCCGCTGTGTAAATTGCTTGAAAAAGATCACCCTTTTGTGTTTTCTGATGATTGCATGGTAGCTTTTGAGGAATTGAAAAAGAGGTTAGTGTCTACACTTATCATAGTTGCACCCGACTGGGAGCAACCATTTGAGCTGATGTGTGATGCAAGCGACTATGATGTGGGAGCAGTTATTAGGAAGCGAAAAGATAAAGTCATGCATCCAATCTACTACGCAAGTAGAACCTTGAGTGGTGCCCAACTAAATTACATAGTGACCCAGAAGGAGATGCTAGCAGTGGTATTCGCATTTGACAAATTCAGGTCATACCTGATAGGCTCGAAGGTAATTGTTTATACTGACCATGCTGCTCTCAGGTACCTAATTGAAAATAAGGAGTCAAAGTCGCACCTGATTCGATGGGTGTTACTGCTGGAAAATTTTGAGTTAGTAATCCGTGACCGAAAGGGAATGGAGAACCAAGTAGATGATCACTTGTCTAGGCTGGAAGGAGCAGAGAAGAAGGTTGAGGGGGAAGAGATTGTGGAGACTTTCCCGGATGAACAACTGTTGGTCACGAGCCTTGAGGTATCGCCATGGTATGCGGACATTGCAAACTACCTAGCGAGTGGTATTGTCACCTATGACCTTTCCTCTGTCCAAAAGAAAAAGTTCTTTTATGACTGTCGTATGTATTATTGGGATGAGCCTTATCTGTTCAGGATTTGTGTTGATAACATGATCCGGAGATGTATCTCCGAGATAGACCAATCTTCTATTTTGCAGGCTTGTCACGCATCCCCATATGGTGGCCATTTCGGGGGAGTAAGGATAGCTGCGAAAGTGTCGGAGTCAGGCTTTTACTGGGCGACAGTGTTCAAATATGCACACTTCTGGGTGAATGGTTGTGATGAAATCCAATGAACCGGGAATATTTCCCGTCGACATAAGATGCCCATGAACCCAATTAAGGAGGTGGAAGTGTTTGATGTGTGGGAAATCGATTTCATGGGGCCTTTTGTCAGCTCATACGGCAACAAGTACATGCTCGTAGCTGTGGACTATGTGTCAAAATGGGTGGAGGTTGCAACGCTCCCTACTAATGATGCAAAAGGGGTCATTGGTTTTTTGAGAAAGAATATATTCACCCGATTTGGAACTCCAAGGGCAATAATCAGTGATGTGGGCACTCACTTCTGCAACCGCACCTTCGCAAAGTTGTTAGAAAAATATGGTGTGCGCCACAAGGTCGCTACCCCATATCACCCACAAATGAGTAGTCAAGTGAAAGTTTCGAACAAAGAGATAAAGAGCGTTTTGACAAAGACCGTGAATGCTACAAGAACGGATTGGGTGAGAAAGTTAGATGATGCACTTTGGGCTTATCGTACCGCTTTCAAAACTCCGATTGGCATGTCGCCATATAAATTGGTATTTGGGAAGGCGTGTCATTTACCAGTGGAGTTGGAGCATAGATCTTTGTGGGTATTGAGGCAGTTAAATCTCGATATAGAAGATGCGGGTACAAATAGAGTCACAGAGTTGTACGAGCTTGATGAGTTTCGCTACCATGCTTTTGAGAGCACAAGACTATATAAGGATAGAATGAAGATGATGCATGACAAAAATATTCTTGAGCGGATTTTTAAACCTGGAGATATGGTATTGCTATACAATTCAAGATTGAAGTTGTTTCCGGGCAAGTTGAAGTCGAGATGGTCAGGACCATTTCGTGTGGTAGAGATGCATTCAACTGGAGCCGTCGAGATTACATCGGAAGATGGTGCTCGCAAGTTCAAAGTTAATGAGCAAAGACTAAAACATTATCAGGGCATGGTTGAGAAATATAAAGTGATCTCGACCTTGTACTTGAAAGATCCTTGATAAGGGATAGCCCGAGTCGTGCCGCGACGTTAAATCAAGCGCTTCTTGGGAGGCAACCCGATTTTTTGTATTTTTCTTTATTTTTTGTGTTTGATTTTGAATTGGGGAAGTATTTACATGTTTATGAATGTTGTAGGGATGCAATTGTGGGGATTGGAACGACTCGGGGTGAAAAAATCATAAAAAAAGGCCAAAAGTGGCAAAAGAAAAAAACAAACCGTCTACGGCCGCGCACCAACCGCGCATGTGGCCGTGCATTTTCGGACTCTCACTGCCACACGTGCGCGGACGCGCACTGGGCACCCGGTTTGTATGTTATTTATTTATTTATTTTTATTTTTTTCTTTTCTTTCTTCTTTTTCTCTTTAGAATTCCCGACCCCTCCACCTTCTACTTAACCTAAATCCCGACCCCCTTCTATTTAGCCTAAATTGGAACTCCCCCTTCCTAAACACCCCCAATAAATCAAACCCTACCCCCTTCTATCATCTCTTCTGTTTTCCTTCCTCTTCTCCCCAACCCAAATCCTCACAAGTTTTCCTCAGGTAAGTGACATGTTTTTTTCCCTTCTTAATTTATTTAACTTTCTTTTCTTTTTCTTGAATTGTAGTAGATTTTTGTTAGTTATTTCTCTCTAGTTGTACTTGTTCGTGTGTTAGGGTAATAGTCTAATTTCACCATGACGAGTTAGGTGTGATATTGGTATATCTTTCATTGAATTGGAGTTATAAAATTGTTGTTTGGGGTTTCGGGTGAACTGTGCACAACAGGTGTTTGTATAAATTCCACAATGAGTTTGAGAATGTAGTTTTGTGACCAAGTGTGCTAGTGAAGTCTGAGTAGCCGCTCTTGGTTCACACATCGTGCCTTTAGCTGATATTGGTAGTTGTTTTAGGTATTATGACACCATCCAAGAAACGAAGAACCACAGGTGCCTCCTCCAGTGGTCACACTGGCTCGTCCCGGTCGCGATCTTCTGCCAATGCTCGCCAGTTTAATGCTAACAAGTTCGTATCTAGTGAGGCCCAGGAACGTTTCTGTAATAAGGCATCCAAGAAACACATACCGGAGAGGGGAATTGTTATGGGATCCCTCCAAAATGGCTGCCCCAATATGTATCGTGAAGTGATTCGGCGAGGCCTGGGGATATTGTTTGTAGAACGGGAAGAAGCCAATTTAATGGTTGTGCGGGAGTTTTATGCGAACTGCCCGGAACATGTTAACCATGTTTGCACGGTTTTAAAAGAAGAGTGTGGACGCATCCATAGTTGGTAAACACTCCGGTCATTATTCAATATTTTTGGAAGTTGATTACTTGAATTCTAGTGAAACTAGCAGTTGTGATTAATACGTTAATTCCCTATGGGATTTGACTCCGGACTTATAAATTTGATTATATTTGCAACGACCGCTTAGTCCTTTTTATAAGGCATAGTTTCGCTTTGATCACGCCCAATTATGCCTTATAAAAAGGACTAAGCGGTCGTTGCAAATATAATCCGGTTTACAAGTCCGGAGTCGAATCCAACAGATAATTAACATATTAATCACAACTGCTAGTTTCACTAGAATTCAAGTAATCAACTTCCAAAAATATTAAATAATGAGTGGAGTGTTTACCAACTAACAACAAGATAATTAAAAAGCTGTAATTTTATTACTAACAAAGCAAATGTTATAGACAAGATTGGAAAGGCCTAGGGTTATGATTTTCCCTCTTATCGGAATCCTCTCTACTACGTCTCCTATAAATTCGCATGGATACTCGCTACCGATCATGACACTTTAGGTGTCGTAATTCTCTTCCGAGCAAATATAATAATTTACTACACGTATTCTTCCGAACTGCGCTAGCTAGCACTAGTTTACCGCTCACTAAGATCGCACCAAGGTTTTGTTATTCCTAATCCCACCTTTAAACCCTCCGTATTGGTTCTTCAAATACGTTAGGAGTAATGTTGTTCAACAACTACCTAAATATGTACCCTTTTTCAAGTAATACACACTAAATAGGCATAACCGATTGAGGGCCCTTCAATCAACCACAATAATCACATAGTTGAAAAAGTATAGAAAATCCAATAGCAAATTTATATTAAACACAACAAAAATTTATTTTCCAAGAGGTTTCATCACACCCTAGAATACGGAGTTTAGCTACTCGTAATTATTTTCACAACCACAATATAAGAATTCATCACCAATACTAGAAAAAAAGGGAAGAAGAAAGATAAAAACTCGTTTTCGAATCTTCCGTCTTGCTTCTTGCTTGTTCTTGCCTTTAAAGTTCTTCTAAAAACCAAGATATCATCTTTTTGAACTAGCCAGGCTTCATATAGGTCAAGGGAAGTCGCCTCCGAAATTATAATTTTAGTCCTGAAATATTTTTTCTCGAAAGGACATGCGCGGCCTCGCACCTGCGCAAGTGACCGCGCACTTTGGCCAGTTTCTGCTTGACTTGCGCGGCCACGGTCTTGGTTTGATGCTTGATTTTTGTCCTTGATGGTGTCTACCAGACCCATCACATCAAGATGAATTTCAGCATCAAGCACTCAAGACATGTAGCTTTTGCCCGATATATTCAGGGCTACAAATTTAAGTTTAGAAAGATTTGACATTATTTAGAAAAAGAAAGTTTGTACCTCTGATACTTTCAAGTATTTGCTCGAGATGGCTGAGTCTTGTGATGATAACATGTTATAAAATAAAGACTGTAAAGTAAAGACAAATATAGAGAGAAACTGATATATTATTCAAACTTCAAACTTATGTACATAATGAACTGAAATCTCCTCTATTTATAGAAGAAAGCAAGCTGTTGTGTAAGCTGCTACTGTACCAGATATAGATAATCTTCTACCGGGTTAATATTTATCCATAACGGAGTACGAAAGAATAAACTCATTGTACCAGATATAGATAATCTTCTACCAGGGGTGATGTTTATCCATAACGGGGTACCGAAAGGATAAGCTTCTTCAGGAGGTTTATTTCCAATAGAGTACTAAATAGATAAACATATTTACGATGGAGTCTCATATAGATAAGCTTTTTCAGGAAGCTTATTTACAACGGAGTACTCAATGAACATCCATAATATAATATATTTATAACATTCAACTTAGATCTGACATTTGTTACAACAAAGCCACAATAAAATATTCATATTTAGTTCGTAACTAACAAATTAGTTTTTGTAAACCTTCTATAATAATTTAAAATATACCCCTAGATAATTTAAAATATCCAAATATACTCTTACATGACCTTTACTGTATGATAAAATCGTATTAATTTTTTTTCACGATCGAAAAACATTAACAAAAGGGATACCTTTGAAACGAATAATAATAACGAGAG
>AWOL01S0388148.1:0-14283 GCA_000715115.1 Nicotiana otophora
GGCAGTTAAAACACGTAAGCATGCTTCTCTAGTCTAAGTTTCACAATTAAACGTATTAGTGAATTTTATAAGGAAAAACAATTTATGATGTAGAAAGGAAAAACGGGATTTTTGAAATAATAGCCCGTGTACGTACTCGTCACCTCACATACACGGCGCCCACACACCAAATAATATCAAGATATCCTAAGAGGAAAGTCCCCAACACAGGGTTAGGTAAGCCACTTACCTCGAACCGCTCAAATCAACTCGATATCACGTTCTTGCCACGAGTATNTAATAGCCCGTGTACGTACTCGTCACCTCACATACACGGCGCCCACACACCAAATAATATCAAGATATCCTAAGAGGAAAGTCCCAAACACAGGGTTAGGCAAGCCACTTACCTCGAACCGCTCAAATCAACTTGATATCATGTTCTTTCCACGAGTATCCGACTCCAAATGGACCGAATCTATTCAAAACAGTACAATAACATCAATACGCGCTAATGGAATGTATCCCACAAGAAAACTACAAAAATTAGGCCAAAAACCTGAAATTGGCTCAAACCCGGCCCCTGTGCCCACATCTCGAAACCCCACAAAATTCGCGAAACTAGAAAGCTCATTCACTCACGAGTCTAACCATATCAAATTTACTAAAATACGACACCAAATGATCCTCCAATCCACAATTCAAACTCCCAAATCCCTAGTCTCCAACTTCCAATTTTCATCTTAAATACACATTAACTAGGTGGAAAAATACATGGCAAGGCAAGCTTATTGACCAAAAATAAGCACAAGGAACTTACCTCAAGAAAAGCCTCGAAACTGCTCTCAAAAGATGCCCTAACCCGAGTTTGCAAAGCCAAAAATCATAAAAATCGCGAAGCCCTTCGGTTTTAATCACTTCCCAGGTATTTCCGCACCTGCGGAACCTGGGCTCGCACATGTGGGTGCACTTATGCGGAAAAACGTGCGCATCTGCGAAACTCACTTACCCACTCTGCCTTCGCATCTGTGACGAAAGGGTCGCATCTGCGCACTCGCGCATGCGGAGTCCCTTCCGCTTCTGCGCATCTTGCGCATTTGCGAACGTCCTTGCACAAATTACGGGCATCGCAGATGCGAAAACTTCCTCGCACCTGTGACCCTAGGCCAACTCTCGATATATCGCATCTGCGCTTCCATCTCCGCATGTGCGGCTCGCGCACCTGCTGTCTCTTTTACGCAAGTGCGAAAACACCAGAACCAGCAAAGTTCAGAAATTCCTCTAAGTCCAAGTTTTCACCCGTTAAGCATCCGAAACACACCTGAGGCCCCCGGGACCTCAACCAAACATACCAACCAATCCTAAAACACCTTACAAACTTAGTTGAGCTCTCAAATCCCATCAAACAATGCAAAAATCACGAATCACCCTCCAATTCAAACTTAAAGAATTTGAAACTTCAAAATTCTACAACAGATGTCAAAACCTATCAAATCATGTCCGATTGACCTCGTATTTTGCGCACAAGTCATAATCAACATTATGAACCTACAGCCACTTTTGGAATTCCATTCCGAGCTCGATATCGAAATTTCCACTATCGGCCGAAATTGCCGAAAAACTAGCTTCCGCCAATTCAAGCCTAAATCTGCTACAGACCCCCAAAACACATTCCGGACATGCTCTTAACCCCAAAATCACTCAACGGATCTAACAGAGTTAACGGAATTCCATTTCGGATCCATCTTCACATGGTTCCGACTACGGTCCAAATCCTAAGGTTTAAGCTCTTATTTAGGGACTAAGTGTCCCAAAATACTCTGAAATTCAAAACCAATCATTCCGGCAAGTCACAAAAGCAGAAACAAATACGGAAAAAGCATATATTAGGGGATCGGGGCTCAAATTCTCAAAACAACTAGCCGGGTCGTTACATGCGGAGACGTGGAGGTACGTTTGCTACATTACCGATGAGACGCTCGAAGCTATCCGAGAGCATTGTAAATGGGAAGGCAAAGCCAAAGTCGTTCCCAGCCCAGATGAGGATATCATATCGCACGTGGAAGGATACTTAAGTGTTTACATGTATTCTTTCATGTTTTAGTTATGTTGATACGGTGGTCCTAGAGTTTTACAAGAGGTACGAAATTTGCCTTGTGCAAGTTCACCCTTCCTTTTGGAGGATCGTTCCATCACTTTGTGAATAATACGGAGGAGCCCCGGTTCATGATTGATCGATTGCTCCGAATTTATAGCCCCCGAATCTTCCGAGGGGGTTAATCAAACTTGCTGGTCGGGCAAAGAAAGCTCATTTTTTCCTATATAGATGAAGACAAGGATCGAGGTTGGTAGGGTAGGTTCATTCGGATAAAGACCGATGACCTTATTCCTTCCGAGTTCATGTCGATCCCCGAGAAGTGGAACCCAAATCGTACGTTTACTTCCTCTTAATTCGTCAAAGTATTTTCTTGTATCTATATTTTATTCTCATGACATGATCCATTTGACATGTAGTTGTCCCCCGAGTCCCTAACGTGGTCCTGCATTTCAAGGAGTGGGTCGAGGATATATGCAAGTAACTCATCTATCCCGAGCATGAGTGGCGTAAGCTCTCCAAAGGCAAGTAAGACGCTCGTTCTCACGGTGAGTGCCCCTCTTTTTTGGTTTAATCCTTCTCTGGGTCGTTTTTTATTCTGTCATTGTTATGACTAAGTTCCTTATTCATAAGTTTTCTTAAGACTACAAATTTCAAGGAATCGCCAATGCTGTGAACTCGACCCCGTCTACAAAACCCTCTGCTTTTCTGAAGACTGTTGCCGAAGTCGCTACGAAGAAGGAGGAGAAAGCGAAGAAGAATATGAAAAGATCCCCTGAATCCTCGGACGCTCCTGCTGAGGCCAAGAAGAGGAAATGGATCATGCTCAGGGTCAGAGAGAGCACCAAGAAGACTTCGAGTGCCCGAGTCCCTAATTTTGAAGCTTTTCATCGGCTCAAGGACTTTCCGAGGATGACGAGGATATGCAGTTCGTCACTCACAAGCCAATCGATGCCATCCAAGAGTTGGTGGCCCTGGAGGGGGATGCTCGTAAGGCTGAAGCCTCCTCGGCTCTGGGGCTCGAGGAGGAACATGTGGCTACTACTTCTCAAGAAGCCCCTCCGATCCCGAGAATAGTTGATTTTGAAGACGATGTCATCATCCACTTTCAAGAATCAACGACCCGGTTGGAGGCCACTTTAAATGAAGCTCAGGCTGCTGAAGAGATACCAATCGATGCGTCCCGGGATGTGGATGATACCCTTAGCTCATTTGTTTGAGGGTGTGGATGTTGGCATGCTGGAGGATTACTCTAGCTTTGGCCACCTGGCGATCCCGATAAGGGTCGTGCAACTGGGAGCAAGTGGGCTGAGTTCGAGCTCGAAGCTCGAGAAGCAGTTTTCGGCCTCGAGTGTTGACCCTGAGCAAAAGAAGACAGTCATGTTCACGGTGCTCGCGGATACCAGCATGTTGTTTAGGCCAGTCGGAGTGGCTAGCTATCTACGTTCTTTGGTAACTGAAGAAGACCAAGTGAAGATTAACAAGGTAGATGGGCCAAGCCTTTTCAACGAGGTCCAGCAAGCGCTAAATCGGGTCAAGGGGACCCAATGTGAAGGGGTAAGTGTAAACACTTAGAAACCCCTCCACATGAGTAGTGATGCTCTCTTCGGGAGCAGGGATTTGTACCACGACCTCGGGACCCCAAATGCAGTCCATCATCATGTCTTCGAGGTGGCTCGTCGTTATGGAACACATGTACCTCGACATATGTTCGCATCGGTCTGGGACCGATGAGGGGTTTTCGATCTTGAAATCAGAATTTAGAGTACACGGGCCAGGAACGTACTCATAAGGAAGTGGTTCCACCGGCGTCTTGTCACCGGACGGCCGGGAAGAAGAGGAGGAAGCTTTCTCCTTTTGCGGTACGGTTTTTGAGGTTTTCACCATTGATTTAGGTAAAGAACGGAGAAGGAAGATGAAAACAGGTGGTTTCGATGTTAACAAGGGTGGCTCAACATGCTGCGAAAGAGAGGAGATGGAGAGAGTTAGAAGACTTAGAAGTTTCATTAGAGCAAAAGTAGAGTTTGATTCAACAAAGGAACGTGTATTTATAGATTCACGGCGACGGTTCGGTGGCACTAATGGCCGACCACCCGCTGACAGGCATTAATGATTTGGGGAACTGTACCGACAGGATATTTCGGTCACGTCCGTCGCTTATGTCATAAGGATGACGTCATGATCGGGGTTTCAGAAAATCGAGGCTCAAATTGTTTCTTATCATTTTACTCTAAGAAATGCGTGGACTATCTGTATACGGTCGAAATCGGAAATATTCGATTTCATAGGTATGGGAGCTGCCTCAAGGGTAAGCTCGTAATGGACCAGGCCCGAGTTCGAAGATAGAATATATAGCATGGAAATCGAAGTGTTCGCTGAAGATCGAGACCAAGCATGACTGACTTCGAGTGAGGTATAATAACGGAACGACGAGATATTAGCAATCGGTCGAAGATCACGGCGGGAATCCCGGAACAGATTGAATCAAGCGGTTATTGACGCCAATCATAGGATTTACTTCCACTATTAGAATTGTACCTTGTTTAGGATTCCTCTGTTATATAAAGGGGGATCCCATTCATTTGTAGGATCATCATTATTCACTGATAAAAAATACATACATACGCTTACTATTCATTACCGTTCATCACTATTTATTCCATTCTTTACTGTTCTTATTATCCAACCTCGAGACCATCTCGAATCGAGGTCGAAAGCACTGCTAGAATATTGGTTTGATTTATTTTACTGTTCAATTTATCTATTTAGTTCATTATTTATTAATTGGTATTAGATTAAAACATGTATCCTTAAAATCACAATATAAATTTAATTGTTACTCGAATTTTAGAGTAAACAATATATATATATATATATTTCTTACAAAATGTTTATCATTAATCATGTTTAATTACCTCAAAATGAACCATCGATAATTCTCAAACGCTCTGCTTAAGTTTGTTTTTCTTTTCGTAAAATAAAATGTTTATCATATTAGGTTTGTCCATATACGTACTCAATTACTTTACAAATCTAATGTTCATCAGTCAAGAGATGAGTGCGTTTATATACTACTCTTATATTATTTTCATTCTTCTATTCCATAAATTTTGAAATGATATTGGTATAGTCATAAGCCACCACCTGGCTACGTACGTTAATGTGTATCATTCTTATTTGAGAAAAATAATAATTTGTCCTAAGAATATTTCTTCAGAAACATGTCGTCCAGACCACCCAATATTTTAAAACATACACAAAATAAGGTTACAATTCTAATTATAAAATCATGGCATATATAATCATAAGCCACCACCTGGCTACGTTAATCACAATAATCTGCAAATGTGAGGAGAGGGAGAGAATGATGACAAAGGGTTTTCACAAGAACTTCAGAATTTGTTGGCGTTATAATGAGCATTAATTTTGAATATTTTCATATTCCTAAGGTGATCCTTCTCTTTTGCCCTTTTTATTGGTATATGTAATGCTCCTGACCGTAAAAACTTACCGCTATCCATTGTTTATATCAGACTAATAGATGTATAAAATATGTTTGTGTATAGACTTATTTCATTTAATCATAATTAACTGTACAAATATTTACTTTATTAAATCACTTAACCATATTATTAAATCACTTAACCATAATATGATGTAAACAGCTAGTACCGTATAAATGATTTTCAACTCGTTTCATATGGTGTCCATAACTCAGTTTCGCCTGCAAGCACATTTTCCAAAGGATACAACTCTCCATCGTCAAAAATCCACAGTTATTACCCAAATTTTTAATAGGCGAAGAGGCAGAAGCAAAATTGGCTACATGTAGTTGTTTGGTGAAAACTAATAAAAAGATAACTTGAACGATCTGACAAGTTGTTTGGTTGATCGAGGAACTTTATCATTGAATAGCGTTATTTTTGTTTATCCTTAAAATGAATAACAATAAATGATTGAATTGAAATGAGAATAAACGATCAAATCAATATGTTAAAATAATTAGGCCCCATATTAGGCTTAAACACAGACAATTGACCACAATCGAGCCCTCGAGATGGAGTTCGGATACGGCTAAGTCAATGAACAATTGAAGGATTTTTAAACAATTGCTAAAAGCCAAAATAAACTTTGTTTTTTTTATATGCGTACCAACAATGACCAAAAAATAAAAAGGTTCCCTTCTTTATATAGTAGAGAAGTTGTATCCCTAATATAAGTTTAAATAAGGTAAAAATTCTTCCCTTCCTTTTCTCCCAAGAAAACATGATTTGCGGGCGTGAATCGTGCCGCAATATCCGATTAATAGCCGATATTTCGGCTCTCCGTTTGTCCTTTTTAACAGTCCTTCCGTTTGTCCTTTGTAAATGGGAAGGCAAGGACAAAGTCGTTCCCAGCCCAGATGAAGCTATCATGTCACACCGGAAGGATACATAAGTGTTTACATGTATTCTTTCATATTTTGGTTCTGTTGATACGGTGGTCCTAGAGTTTTGCAAAAGGTACGAAATTCGCCTCGGGCAAGTTCACCCTTCCTTTTGGAGGATCGTGACCCTTCTCCATCACTTTGTTAATAATACGGAGGAGTCCCGGTTCATGGTTGATCAATTGCTCTGAATTTATAGCCCCCGACTCTTCCGAGGGGGTTAATCAAACTTATTCGTCGGGCAAAGAAAACTCATTTTTCCTATATAGATAAAGATAGGGACCGAGGTTGGTAGGGTAGGTTCATTCGGATAAAGACCGATGACCTTATTCCTTCCGGGCGAGGCTCGTTCTCACGGTGGGTGCCCCTCTTTTTTGGTTTAATCCTTCTCCTGGTCGTTTTTTATTCTGTCATTGTGATTACTAAGTTCCTTTTTACAAGTTTGCCTAAGACCACAAATTTCAAGGAATCGTCGATGTTATGACCTTGACCCCTTCTACAAAACCCTCTGCTTTTCTGCAGCCTGTTGCCGAAGTCGCTGCAAAGAAGGAGGAGAAAGCGAAGAAGAAGATGAAAAGAACCCCTGAATCTTCGGACGCTCCTGCCGAGGCCAAAAAAAGGAAATGGATCGTGCTCAGGGTCAGAAAGAGCACCAAGAAGACTTCGAGTGCCCGAGTTCCCTGATTTTGAAGCTCTTCATCGGCTCAAGTACTTTCCCAAGCATGACGAGGATATGTAGTTCGTCACTCACAAGCCGATCGATGCCATCCAAGAGTTGGTGAGCCTGGAGGGGGATGCTCATAAGGCTGAAGCATCCTCTGCTCTGGGGCTTGAGGAGGAACATGTGGCTACTACTTCTCAAGAAGCCCCTCCGATCCCGAGAACAGTTGTTTTTGAAGACGTTGCCGTCATCCACATTAAAGAATCACCGACCCAGTTGGAGGCCCCAATAAATGAAGCTCTGACTGCTGAAGAGATACCAACCGATGCGTCCCGGGTTGTGGATGATGCCCTTAGCTCATTTTTTTGAGGGTGTGGATGTTGGCATGCTGGAGGATTACTCTGGCTTTGGCCACCTGGCTATCCCGATAAGGGTCGTGCAACCGGGAGCAAGTGGGCTGAGTTCGAGCTCGAAGATCGAGAAGCAGTTTTCGGCCTCGAGTGTGGACCCTGAGCAAAAGAAGACGGTCATGTTCACGGTGTTGGCGGATACCAGCATGTTGTCCGGGCCAGTCGGAGTGGCCAACTATCTACGTTCCTTGGTAACTGAAGAAGACCAAGTGAAGATGAACGAGGTAGATGGGCCAAGCCTTTTCAACGAGGTCTCTTCGTCTTAATTGTTTCTAACAATTTTCTTTTTCTATATCCTAAGCCTCAGTACTTCATCATGAAAGCTTCCACCGATCTGGGATGGAGGTGAGCCACCTCGGGTTTGAGCTAAAAGAACAAGTCGGAAAATGGAGATGTACAGAGTTCTCTGTGAGCAAAAGGACGAAGTCCTTAAGGACATGGCCAAGCTCCCCGACCTTCAGACCGAGCTGGAGAAGGCTCAGAAGGAGGCCTCGAAAGTGAAGCAGGATCATGCTTTTCTTGTTGAGAAGGTAAGAGTGCTCGAGATTGCTAAAAATAGGCTAAATGCCAATACTAACCCCGCAATCTCACAGGTCCAGGAGAAGATAACTTTGATCGACCAACTCAGGACCGAGATGGACAAGTTAAGGCTTCAACCGATGGGCTGAGAGGAAAAAAGAACACCCTAGCATCGGAGCGTGATTCCACCAAAGAGGACTTGGCGTCGACCAAGGTGCATATCCGAGTGGCGAAGGAGAAGGCTGATAAATGGGCTCGGCTGAATGAGGAACTCCGGGCACAACTCACCTCGGCTGTCGCAGAGTGTGGTGCTCTTGGTCAAGAGTACACTGTGCTAAAGTCCAAATTGGAGGTGGCTTTGAATGAGGTCTCGTAAGCCCAGGATATGTTGGCCTAGTACAAAACCGACGTCGAGATAGACGAAGCCCGGATCATAACGAAGGCTGAGTATGTAAAGTAGCTATCTCAGAGGGAGGCTTTTGAGGATATTCACGTTGGGGGGCCGACTAAGAGTCCAAGATTGAAGAGGACAAGAGGATAGAAGCCAAGGCCAAGGCGAGGTGCCAGTCCGAGGGTTCAGATAGCGAGTTGGGCTCTGATGAAGACTAGGCAGGAAATGCCTTAGCTTGTACGTTTGTCTTTTCTTGTATTTGTATGCTTTGTACTTTGGGACTATTTTCTCGTGCCTCTGTAAATACCTTTATATATATATATATATGAAATTACCCTTCGGCTACATATTTTGTCCTTTAACGTTTTTGCATTTGCTTATGTTTAAGACTTAAGATATATAACTTGTATCTCAGACTTAATACATTATCAATGCCTAAGCATAAATTTGACACTGCTCAATTTCTTCAACTTCCGAAGCCCGAATAAGGTCTGGGGTCAAACAACGGCTCTGAGTTGCTTTGAATTCGGAGGATCTAACAAAAATGAATTGAAGTCTTAATTAAACTATTCAAATAATTTACCCGGACACAGTTAATCTTTGCCGAAGGTGACCCTTTCTTTGGCCGTGATTCGAAACCGATTGATTTGATCAAATCGGACATGGTCTTTATAGACTTAAAATGTGTAAGCACCTTACTTTTTATATTTACGAACTCAGATGTCTCTGAGTCATTTATACATCGGCATCGAAGCTCCAATGGCTTTGTATCTTAAGTTGGTCGTGGCCTCTCGTACTTAGGCCTAGCCTTGTAGGCTCAGTGCCCCCGGGGTTTAAAAGCCTGATCTTCCTGTTCTTTCTATCAGACAGCAGTCTCTGGTTCGGAAAGGCCAGTAGGCTTAGGGGTCTTTTAGATGATTGGGCACGGTCTCGTGGACTCTTGCTGCCTTTGGTTTCATGCCTCCGGTTAAGGATGGCCCGAAGGCTTAGAAGGTTTAGAACCCAATATTTATTCTAAGTGACATAAAGATAACATTGCTCATGTAAGGTGAATCTTCTCACTTTTTTACTTCAAATGCAGTGTAAATATTCGAAGATGTAAAAACTATCCGCCAACGGCGAGAACAAACTATCCGGCCATGATTCACTTGATCGTTTGGCCCTTACAACGAATCCTTCTATTCAAGCCTTGCCTTTTGTTGTCGAGTAGAATTGTCTTCGAAATTTTTAAACTTAGATATTTGATTCTTGACTCAAGGTATGATAGTGCCCTAGTACTCGAGGCCTAATTTTGAGGGCTCGAGTACTATTGATCCGATACGGGTAGTCCTCAACCCCCGGTCCTAGACCGGTCTCCAAAACTAGAGTATCACGTTTAGTATTGCCTCGTTAAGAACCTTTCCGTAAAACCCACTTCGGAAAAAACCCGGTAGAAGGGAAAAAGAGTGCAACGCGTGCTTTCAGACCTAATTCTTAGACTTGACTTTGACCGAGTACCTACACGGGTTAGTTCGAAGGATAATAAACCTCAAAGTAATTTAGGTATTCATATCTCAGCAGTAGTACAGCTTCAAGAGTTCCATACTCCAGTTGTTTTGCAGTCGTATGCCATTTTCGGACTCAAGCTGGAACGAGCCTTTTTCGGTTATACATGGTGACTATGTATGGTCCTTCCCAGTTCGATCCTAGTTTCGCGTCATTCGGGTTCTTGGTGTGTAGTGTGACTTTCCTCAATATCGTCCCCGACTTGGAAGTGTTTAAGGTTTGCCCTTCGATTGTAGTATCTTCTCATTTGCTGCTTTTGAACTACTAACCGTAACAGGGTGGCTTTTCTCCTTTCGTTCGCTAAATTTAGACTTGTGGCCATGGCCTCGTCGTTCAATGTTCCCGTAGCATATCGGAACTTAAGCTTGATTCTCCCACTTCTACCAGAATCAAAGTTTCTACGATGTAGACTAGAGAGAACGGTGTCTCATACTCGACCTCGAAGTTGTTCGATATGCCCATAGGACCTCGAGCAGAATTTCTTTCCACTTTTGATTTGAGTCGGTCAACCTTTTCTTCAGGTTCTACAATATGGTATTGTTTGTCTACTCCGCTTGACCGTTCGCGCTCGGGTGATAAGGGGTCGATAAAATCTTTTTGATTTTGTGATATTCGAAGAACTTATTGACTTTGACGCCAATGAATTGTCTCCCGTTGTCATACGTAATCTCGGTCGGTATCCCGAACCGGCAGTTTTATGATCCCAGATGAAGTCGATAACCTCTTTTTCTCTAACTTTGTCAAACTCTTGTGCTTCAACCCCCTAGGAGAATTAATCGGTCATGAGCAAGTTATGCTGAGCCTTACCGGGTGCCCATGGTAAAGGACCTATAATATCCATTCCCCACTATATGAACGGCCAAGGGGAAAGGACCTGGTAAAGAAGCTCCCCTAGTTGGTACATCATCGGGGCATGCCTTTGGCATTCGTCGGATTTGTGAACAAAGTCCTTTGAATCCGTCTCCATCTCGTTCCAATAATACCCGGCCCTGATCAATTTTCGAACCAACGATCTTGCTCCCGAGTGGTTTATGCAAGCCCCCTCGTGGACTTTCCTCATCACGTACTCGGTCACCCGAGGCCACAAGCATCTTGTTAACACTCCAAAAAACAAGCTTCGGTACAGTTGGTTTTCAACCAAGCAAAACTTGGTAGCTTTAGTTCGAAGGGCCCTTGATTATTTCGGAAATGATGGCAGTTTACCCTTCTAAAGATAGTCCACGTGTGTTTTTCTCTAATCCCAAGTCAAACTTGTTGAGTTTACCTTGGCATGATCGGCCTCTATTACTGATCTCATTAATTGCACCACCATTCCGGAGTCCACCGACGATCCAAAATTAGCCAATGCATCGTCCTCACTATTCTGATCTCGTGGTACATGTTATAGCCTCCACTCTTTGAATTGATGTAACGCTATTTGCAATTTATCCAAATACTTGTGCATCGGTCATATTTGACTTTGAATGTTCCGTTGACCTGGTTAACAACAAGGAGGGAATCGCACTTGGCTTCAATTACCTCGACCCCCAGGCTTTTAGCCAATTCCAGACATGAAATCATAGCCTCATATTCGTCTTCATTCTATAATCCATTTTGCTAGCCGTCCTGAGAGTTCAGGTTTATGTATAACATTCCTTAATGGGTACGAGGTCACGACATATATAGGGTGATATTGAAAATATGGTTTTAGTTTCCTAGATGCGCTTAGCAAGGCAATCACCAATTATTCTAGGTGTGGATACCTTGCTTCGGCATCACCTAAGGTTCTAAAAATATAATATATCAAAAATTGCGTACCTTCGTTTTCTCGAACCAGGACACCTCCAAGTGAAGGTATAGCTGCTCGTTCGCCTTCGGGGTTTGCAACAAATGAGGGCTTGATAAGTATTGTTTGAGTTCTTCCAAAGCCTTTTAGCACTTCGGGGTCCAAGCGAAGTCACTCATTTTCTTCAGTAACAAGAAATATTTGTGGCTTTTATTCGATGACTTGGAAATAAATCGGCCCAATGCGGCTATTTGCACGGTCAGCCTTTGTACTGCCTTGACGTCCTCGACCATGGTGAATCTTCTATGGCCTTTACCTTATCTGGGTTGATCTCTATTCCTTGGATAGATACCATGAAGCCAAGGAACTTGCCCGAGCCGACTCCGAAGGCATACTTCTCCGGGTTCAACTTCATATTGTATTCCCTCAATTTATCGAAGGTCTCCTACAAATATTTTAAATGGTCCTCTGCTTACAGTGTCTTAGCTAACATATCGGCAATATAAACCTCTATTGATTTCCCTATTTGTTGCTCGCGCATTCAGTTAACTAGGCGTTGATGCGTGGCACGAGCATTTTTTAACATAAATAAGTGTCGAACATAGTTATAAAAAAGTTTTCTCTTGGTCCCCCGGGTCCATCCATATTTGGTTGTACTCGGAATAGGCATCGAGGAAGCTCAGTGTCTCGTCCCTTGCCGCTGCATCGATCATTCGGTCGATGTTAGGCAAAGGAAATGAGTCCTTTGGATATGCCTTATTCAAATCCTTATAATTTACACACATTCTAAGTTTTTCTTTCCTTTTTAGGCACGACTACTACGTTAGCTAATTAATTCGGGTACTTAACTTCCTGAATGAAACTTATTTTTAAAAGTTTAGATACCTCGTCTTTGATGAATACGTGCTTGACTTCAGACTACAGCCTTCTTTTAAGTTTAATCGGGTGAAATATCGGATCCAAACTCAATCTGTGAGTTGTTATCTTCGGTGGGATTCCTGTCATATCTAAGTGCGACCCGGCAAAGAAATCGGCATTAGCTTTAAGAAATTCAATGAGTTTTTTTCCAGAGCATTGGGAGTTAGCCTCATGCGCAGGTGTCGCGTCCCTTTTCTCACAAAATAGGGTTCGACATGTGACAAATCTTTTAAATGAAGAGATAGGGTAGGGTGTTAAAAGATAAGAGTCACCACCTAACGATTTTGAGGTGTATTAGGGCACCTATTATGCAAATAACTCTGTTTGACTAGTCAACGTTACCAAAAATTAGGTAAGGACTCAAATTACCTCAAAGAGAAGGTGTTAGGCACCCTTCGAGGTCTACAACTGTGGGTTCCATCCGAACTTAAGACTATGTGGATTATTCGATTAGGCTAGATGATCAAATAAACAAAAAGAGAATATAAAGGTCGAAGAATTTCGTTATAACTCAAATGAGAATTTGTACAAGTCTACGAGGATACAACTATGATGGTCTATATTAAACGACTAAGTATGAATAACAAATATATAAAGGAGGGGGTCCTAAATTTTTTAGCCTAAAGGATCACCCTGTGCAACATAAATAATACTTCGCAACTCCTTTTAGATAGGAGTTGCTCATATTATTCAGCAAGCACAGACTATCATCTCCTGCTACCCGATTACTATGTTGAAGTTGTTTACCTAAAGAGTTCTAATTCAATTCTAAGTCGTATCCTATGCGTGCACTACTCGTCCTATGCCTATGGTCCAGGAGGATTTGGACCTCTATTTGGGTGGTTCTAGACTTACTTAGGCTGCTCAAATATGATAAACTAATCGCGCATACAAAAAAACAAATAGGACTGCACATAACAACAAAGAGTGACTCACGTTAGCCTCCACACATAAACAAAGAAACACGCAGACTGATTCTCATATTACGTAGTGGACGATTCAAAATTAAGACTCAGAATCCTTTAGTCTTATAGGCAGGATTTCTATACGATTCCAGTATCAAACAAGTAGTGATGTATTTATAGGCTAACGTATGGGCAGATTGGATCGTTATAAATCCTATAGACATGGTTCCTATATGATTCTGATTAATAGCATTGTGCATAAGCAGCGTACACAAACATTGCAAGTCCTAATGGCATGCTTTCTAATCGTTGGTGAGGCAATAACGCGATACGACTGATCAGATTACTAATGTTGATTTTATAAGTGTATACCTTAGACAGACTGTCATGCCCCAAACCTGAAGGGACGTGGCCGTCACCCGGTACCATACTCGGCCCGAGCGTACCACTCTGTAACTGTGAACTCTAGAGGAATAACACTCAACCTACGCCGATGAGACCATATTCTGAATCATCTGAAAATATCGTCTGTCTCATCTAAGGGGTAAACATACCCGAAAACTCATATATATATATATATATATAAATGTAAAGACTGACGAGGCCGCCGTGAACATCTACTGTTATGCAAACTATACAGGACTTATCTACAAGCCTCTAGAGATAGTT